>JAQGAD010002694.1:0-12557 GCA_034696625.1 Isotomurus palustris
AAAATCCCCACGGTTTGGAGGCAATCCCCACGGGTTGGAGGCAATCCCCACGGGTTGGAGGCAATCCCCACGGGTTGGAGACAATTCCCACGGGTTGGAGACAATTCCCACGGGTTGGAGACAATCCCCACGGGTTGGAGACAATCCCCACGGGTTGGAGACAATCCCCACGGGTTGGTTACAATCCTAATGGGTTAGTAACAATCCCACAGGTTTGAAACAATCCGTTAATACTTCCAGAATAGCTATGCCCGTTCCACGGGCTCCGATGGCTTGTTTCATAGATTTTGCATATGAGCAGCCTACTCTCTAGTATAAAGGTTGGAATTCCTTGTAATGCGTATGAATTTCGCGCCTTTTCTGCAGTATGCACGAGAGTGGTCGTACGGTCAGAGGAAGATTATTTTCATATTCTTAGACGAACTGAAAAGCACTGAGATAATTCACTTCTCGTTTTCAACCATCGCTTTTGGTAATCTCAGTAGTTCGAGTTTGAGCTATTTCAACATACACTTAGCGGTCACCAAACGTTGAAGGAGCGATCGTGAGGAGTGGCCACTTTCAGGCCCGGTACCAGGGTCTGTTTTCCGTTGACCATGGAGAGAGTAGGTCATACTTGTGACAAGGAAAAGATGGAAGGGATAATTCGTGAGCCCCCAACAGATGTTCCAGATAAGAAAAGAAGGCGAACGGGTAAGCAAAGCTGAACTGTTAATCGTGACTTCTGTTTTGACATGAAATCTTAATACTGTTTTATATACAGCCGAGTGCAGTGGGCCACTAAAAATTACAAGGAATGGAGTTAGCGTCAGTACTGCAACTGGACTGTTGCATCAGATAGTTCCTCCGAACAGCAATACCACCGAAACCTTCGCACAAATCTTTGGACTCTCCGGAGATAACCACGTAAGCACTAGCGCTATTCCGTATTCTGATGCGTTTATTTGGTAACTCATGGACCATGAACAATATCTCCTCTCCTTACTCCTTAGGACACTGTCAAATTTGGAATATATGAAGGAAATGGCCGAATCCCGAAGCCAGAAAACCTCCTAGGAGACGTTTTAGTATGCAATATTCCAAGAGCTCCTCGTGGAGTTGTGAGTGTAATGGTCAAGATTCAAGTTACAGACGAAGGATCAGTGCGTATAAAGTACGAGGACAGCATAAGTCAAACCTCGAAAACGTGTTATTTGAAGCACAAACTTCGGCAGGTGAGTTGGTCTATTGTACCAAATACACACACAAATACGGGACGATCGAAGGAAAAAACAAAAACATTGTCCTTGATTAGAATGAGTCCACGTCGGAAGTCGCGGCAACAGAAGTTTCTGACCTGGAGGCGCTCACTCAACTGGAAATGCTCGTTATTCGAGCTAATGGATATGTTAGAGCGAATAGAGACTTTTCAAATGAAACTAAAGCTATAGAACTGGACAAGATAAGACAGGAATTTGAATGGCTCTCAGTTAATCGAAGTAGTTCAAACAAACAGTCATTCGATGCAAGAAGAGTTGCCCTGACTCGAGAACTACACACTCACACTCATGCTGCAGTCTCATTTGACGGTCCATAAAACCACACTCCCGTCATGCAGTACACATGATCGATCAAGTTAACGAAATTTATTTGTTTTATATGAGCAGGATTTATGAGGTATCTCGGGTCCTTCCTATCATCGTCTAGTTCAGGTTCCGGCGGTGGGAGTGGATGCGGTTGTGGCGAACAAATGGTTTTTGGGTGCCCAACACATGATTCAATTATGCAGAACCTACGAAAGTTCGTCCACAGAGACGAAACGTCAACTCAGTTGATTTGTGAGAAGGAACCGGAAGTTCCAAAAGAAGAAATCGATGTCTACATCCTCTTTTCCGAGATTGAGATATCATCTATTAGTGCAGCAGTAGCTCACAAGATGAAGTATAGAGGGAAATTCCTTCATTTTGCTCTGGGCTTTTACACACCGTTAGATTTTTATCTTAATAATAAAATACGAAATAATACACTGTCTGTTCGGATCCGTTGGTAGTGATATTGTTTGGATTTACAGATCAACTGAAAAAGAGGACAATCCAGAAATCAAAGTAATTGAAGTCGAAGCTAAGCGTAACGAAAACTGTAAGCCGACCGGAGTGGAATGTTTTGTAGGGACACGGTTATTGAAGGTGAATGCATTGGTCTTTCTGTCCTTTTACTAACGTCAGTGGATTGAAGTCTAACCATAACTAATGAATGTGTGTTGTGAGGCAGGACCCTTATTGGGTAGGCCCAACAAAAACAGCAAGGGGACACTTTAGGGCCGGTGGTTACGACGGCTTTAAGGTCAACTTGACGCGGCCGATTACTGTTCAAGAAAAAAATAAATTGTGTGCGTACGTTGCACGGAAAGCCAACTTATACTCGTGTGTGTGTATTCATTCTTGTTCAAATATGCGAAATTATTTGAGAATGTAATATACATAGTATTATATCTCCCTTGCAGTTATGACCCAGCAATGCATAATTGCATTGACGCAGTGTATAATGGTGTAGATTTTTTAAATACAGAACTCGAAGTTCTCGATGTAAAACATCTGCAAGAAGACAACTTTGGTTTCCACCAATTGAGTACAGAAGCCAACGGGCTGCATCAATTAGCACGAAGACGATATACTGATGCCAGCATCGAAAATCGCTTCACTAGTTTCGAAATGAAGGCCAAGAATTCGGATAAAGATCAGTAACAAAAGTAGATTAGCGTAAATAGGAAAGTGCAACACGCACTGCAGTGAAAGCTATTATAGTGTTTTAATCAGCAGCAGCATACTTTATTAGGATTTTATGTATAAGTAGAACCACACTGAACTGGTGCAATTCGATAGTCATACTTGTCGACGAGTAAATTGAGTTTTTTATCGGTTTCAAAGAATCAGTTCAAATCTTCCGGTGATAAGCCGAGACTGTTTAGCAAGTAATTACTACACTGTATATGAATATATGTACTATAATTTGTTTATATGTGCTCAGGGTTCAGACGTAATTCAGTGTGCAAGATAATCCTCCTAGCTACTCCTGTCGTCTTTATTTTACATTATTCCTTATGCAATAACTCCCTTCATCAAGAACAACGCAGAAACTCATCAATTCAATTTTGGAATATTCTTGCTGGGTGTCTTTATCGCAGGATGGAACACTATTCAAGTTATTTGTTACCTGCTTTATCCGTTTAATGGCGTCCGTAGCGACTCTCTACCTTCTAAAGTAATTTTAGGTAAGGTTGCATAATCTTCTTTGAATCAATACAAAGTTATAATCATTTTCTTCCCACAGAGTCCCTTCTCGAATTCAGTTTTGTGTGCGTAGTAATTTGTTTAGTTGCTATAAACTGTAAAATCTACAGTATTCAAAGGTAACCACAAAACACCTATTTATTCACACAGGAAAAATGCATTTTCCAAATTGACAAATTTTATTTCTTCACAGCGGAAAAAGCTTGGACAAGAATTCTTTTGGAACAGTACACACGGCATACTTATGTCTTGCAGTGTTCTTCAGTCTCGTTTTTATTATTTTATTAGCAACTGGCGTCCGGTAATTGTTAAAAAAAATACCATAAACAATCCATTCCAGTTTACATAAATACAATGCAATTGTTAAGGGAGTTGTCACCAGAATTTCCTGAGGTCGCTATGTGCTTTACGGACAACGACTGCAGATATTATTATGTGACCTTTTTTGTAGCTGTTTTGTGGATCATAAACATATACTACATGGTTCTCAATCTTCGAGCTTTGAAAATTGAAAGGTAGAATGTATTTTATTTAAAGTAAATAAACTATTTGTTAAATATTAAAAGCCAATTAATTAATTATTTCAAATAGCACGGAAACTTTATGGGGGAAGTTCTTCCTCTTCATGCCTCTCGTTGGTCTTGTGTACTTGCTGGAGTTAATTAACTACTGGGCATTTGGAGAGGCAACCTCTGAAGGAATGTGGGTGGCTATGGTCTTCTTCAAGGCTTTGATGGGCCCGTGGTATCTTATCTGTTTCTGGAACATATTAGGTAAAAAATATACCTTACTTCACATCTACCAATCTCCAAAATAGATATGTTGGATTATGTTCTCGGTACTTTGTACATTCCTTCAGGTGTATTCTTCAAAAGAAATGATCCGGAAACTTTGGAACTAAATGGTGGAACAGGATCAGAGACGAATTAGTTTCTAGTATTTTAACGTTATTGGTGTATCATAAGAAAATCTGATGATTATGTAATCAATTATGAGTATGCAAAATCCCATTGGGTTTGAAATTAGAAAGTGAACGCAATAATGTTATAAATAATTATGTGTGTGTGTTCTTTTCAAATGAATGAAAGGCCAGCTGAGCGATTGACACTTCTTGGGAACGCTTTCTCATTTCTTATAGTCAAAATTACATGCTATTTGCTACAACTGGTTTTTTGTAGTCTTGAATTATATCAAATTTTCATTCCTGTGCTTACAAATTTTGTAAGCACCCATTCAAATGCATAAGGTGAATCACAGCTATAAGTTTCGAAAGTCATACTAAACTGCACTATTACATTTTTCTTTTCATCCTACGTTTATAAATTAATTTTGTAACGATCCGACAAAACTTATGGCAGTAGTTGTGTATGAATTGTTAGTAAACAAGCTCGTGAGAATTAATCGTAGAAATTAACCCACAAAAA
The DNA here is from genome assembly GCA_034696625.1 of Isotomurus palustris. NCBI lineage: Eukaryota > Metazoa > Arthropoda > Collembola > Entomobryomorpha > Isotomidae > Isotomurus > Isotomurus palustris. The sequence continues at coordinate 4,694 of JAQGAD010002694.1, forward strand.
CTGTGTGGGTGTGTGTTTTGGCTGCGTAAGAAGGAAAGAGTTCGGCATTCCAGAATCGGATTATTCGGGTGGATATGAATGAGTTGGAGGAGTCGAGTCGGAGTAAACCCGGGTTCGTGGCATATATAATGACAACAAGTAGTAGATGAGTGTAGTATATGAGATTCATTCATACTTCTGGAATCCTGTCTGGTCTGGTGTTCTACTTTTCTTGATCTTCTGCACATTCACAACACACAAGTGGTTGAAGAAAGAAACTCTGCGTTGTTGAAGTGATATTAACTTTTGTAGTCGCACAAATTAAAGTTAGTAGGTTAAAAATGGAAGAGATCACAGGAACCTTACGGTGGATTTGCATTCTTTCACTTATCCTTAATGGAACACTTGGAAAGTCCTTTCGTAAAAAAGTTAACTCTACCGACGCGTCTCTCTTGGCTGAAGGTGCGGAAACAATCGAAAAAATTGATCAAAATGTATTAATCGATCAATCAGCGATCAATTAATTATAATTCAAATATGCAATAATTGCAGGTTCTACTCCTCCTACTCCTCCATCAATTCCTCTAAATCTCTACGAGCAGCAGGCAAATCAATACGAAGTTAACGTGTGGTTGGATCCATCCTTCAAGAATATCCCAGTGAATCGCCAAAAAACTGAAGAAGACTTTCCTTATGCATTTGAGAGACCCGAGAAGACTCCCTTCTACAAGGAATATTTTATGGGAATCTTCGTTGGAACTGTTTGTTTGCTGTCTGTAGTCTTTTGTCTGTGTTGGCTGAGGCAGAGGGAACGGAAATACGGATACGCCTTGGATGCCATGATCAGCCAGAAGTAAAAGTCAACCCAGAACTCATACGCCCATTAAGTCACTGTAATTGTGTTTAATAATATGATCGTATATTTCTGTAGGCGTTCCGATTTGAGGGTTGCAAGGGGTGGACCATCCTGTGACCCAGAAGGGTACAAAGACAGCGTTCAGCGTCTCAGGAACAGTGGAACTGTACAGGGTGATTACATAATTATTCCTGGAATTAAGAGCAGTGCTATGATAAGGATACACGGACCGGAAGATCTTACTCTGGGAATCTCCAGTGCTTATCGAGGACCTATTACACATTCTACTTCAGACAAGCAGTTTAAATGGAAATCAAAGTGTGTTGGAGGAAATGGGTGTGGAACGGAAGGTTCTCGAGGTTTAGCAAAGCGACAGCAATATGAAATGGCTTCAGAGACATATCGTTCTGCTGTTTAGCTTGCAAACAGTCAATTTAAATGACTTAACTATGTTTAAATATTTGAGGATTGTGATAGATCATCCGTAGACATAAGAATTTATGTTTACGGAAGATTTTAATTATGTAGGATGTCCAACTGGAGATTTAATCGAACATAAAACTAAAGTTGGGGTTTGATTAACACAGCACTGATCAACTGATCACACATGTCAATTTCGCAAATATTGTCCCCAGAGTTCACAGTATATTCTTAAAGTATCCATCAAAAAAATTAATTAAATTTAGGTTAATAATGACACACACAAAAGACAGGCTAATTAACCATCTTTCAAATTGCACACACATTCAGAAGCAGTTCACCCTTTCAGCCAAACTTCTTCTCAGCTTTCGTTATAATAGAATCAAAAGTATCTTTGAACTCATCACGTTTCAGTATTCTTCGGAGAATCTTTCCCGTCAACGTCTTCGGAAGCTCCTCCACAAATTGAATCTAAAATAAGTACAACAAAGGAAATTTCGCAACAACAGTAAATGTAAACCTAAGCTTTAATTTAAAGAATTAAAATCATTCACAGAAGTTGACTTAAACTAACGCGTACCTTTCTCGGATATTTGTAAGGTGCAGTTTGACACTTGACATGATCTTGAATCGACTTCTTCAAAGCCTCAATCTCATTCTCGCCCATACTTTTGTAGGCTGGAGCCAAAATAATGAAAGCTTTCACCACTTCCCCTCGAAGTGCATCTGGAGACGACACTGCGGCACTTTCTGTCACGGCTGGATGAGTCTGCAAGGCTGCTTCTATTTCAGAAGGGCCTATTCGATACCTGCAAATCAATTCGAATCTCCTTCACATTCATTCTGCAATGAAATGCACAAGGCATTTGATCAAAACCCACCCTGACGAACTGATTATGTCATCAGCCCTTCCACAATAGAAAAGATGTCCTGTCTCATTTCTTACTCCCATGTCTCCTGTCAAGTAAAAATCCCCATGGAATGCGCTTGCTGTTTTTCCTTCGTCCACTTCAAGTCCATTTGGGCTTCGTTTTAAGTACCCTGAGATTTTGCGTTAGTTTCACACATCCGTGGAATAACAACAGCTTGAAAGCATTTGCCATAATCATAATCTACAAATAGACTAACCTGTGAAGAGACCAATAGGACGACTTTGTTTAATGTTCAAAGCAATCTGCCCTTCAACATTAGGTGGGCATTCACTAAAGTCTTCGTCAAGGATCTACAGAAAATCTTGTCTTGATTTAAATGATTTTTATAATTGTGTTTCTTGTTCTGTGGCCTCTTACCCGAATATCATTAAACATTTTGTTTGGAATCCCCAAAGATCCAAAATGTGTGTTGTCAGAACAAAGAATGGGAGTCAATTCAGACTGCCCGTAGACTTGTTGAATATTAAATCCTAAGCACCATTGAGAACCACCAGTTAATTGAGCAATTAATTTCAATACGTGTGATTGTGTAGACAAGCTGGTTGTGAGATTTACCTGTCTTTCTCTTCCACACACGAGCAACTTCAGCGATAATCGGCTCTCCTCCACCAGAACACACTCGTAGGCTTTTAAACTTAAACAAAGACTCGTCTGTCTCTTGAATCATACATTTGTACATTGTCGGAGTAACACAGAAATTTGTTACAGGCTTTGTTCGCAGAATCTTCAGGATTTGTTTAGCATCTGATATTTTCATCTGAACACATTGGAAAAATTATGAGGTCAATTAGAAGCAGAAGAAGAGATCAATTACGTTATTACAGCTTTATTAGCTAACCTGATTGACATAAGAACAAGCCCCAACTGTCCACGGAGCAAAGTGATTCATGAAGGAAGCTTTAGCCCAGCCAGTGTCTGACAGATTCATCACGACATCACCTCTTCCAATTGAATTGACTCTTTCATAACAACAATGTATTAATTAAAATAAGTAATCTACTCATCATTTAATTCCACTCTCACTCACTTCACTGTAGTGTAATTCCCAATTCCAGTGGATGCGTGAGTGTGTCCGACTAATTTAGGATGACCAGTTGACCCTGAAGTGAAGAAGCACACGGCAATGTCTCCACTTTCCGTATCAGCATTCTCAAATGAATCCATCCTCCCTTCAGTGTCCCTTTTTCCATCTGAAAAATACGGAATCCAACCATCCGGAAACTTTCGATCAGATTGCGATGAAACAACCACAACCTTCTTCAGCCACGACTTCAATTTGAAGTCTCTCAATGCCCCAACAGCTTCATCCACTTTCTCCACGTTATTTTCATCCGTCAAAATCATCGCAGCTCCGGAAACTTCCAGCCGATATGAAATATCCTGAGATGAAAGCTGAGTTGTTCCTGGACAGAAGATGCTTCCAGAGCGAATGCATCCCAAGTGGAAGAACCACCACTCCGGGACTCTTCCCAAAATTGTCATCACAAATGGGCGAGGAAATCCATCAGCACCAGAAGTTTTTGGGAAATGTTTCCTCAGAAATTCTGCTGTTCTTTTAGATTCCTCCTGGACATCTTCGTAAGTCCACTTCCCTTCATTTCCTTGGTTGTCATCTACCCACAGAGCAAGAGCAGATGGTGTAGATTCCTATCAAAGGTGATTAAAATAATTTATGATTTTCAAGACGATAGTAAATATACTTTAGTCACTTCACTCACCACGTGCTTATCGAATACATCTCGAGCAAAATTGAATTTCTTTGGAATCTCTCCACTCTCCCAGATTCTTTCGTAAACACTCAAAATAGATTCACTTTCTTTGACATTGTTCTTTAGGTTAAGATTAATAAAACTGACTTCATCTTGAGTCATCATTCTATAAGAAAATGGATGGGTTCCCATCAACGAAACAGACTGAAAGGAAAATCCATTTCTCTACAGCTTTTATCATTTTCAGGAGGGTAATCCCTGGTAATAATACCAAAATGGATGTGTAGCAGGAATCTGCTATTAAGTATTTTTGTTTCTTATAGATATCGCCATAAAAATAATGAATAGTTAAAGACAATTTAATTAGCCTAATTAGACATGGAAAGCATAAATCAAAGCATTCCACATCCTTAAAAGCTATCCAGACTCCTCAACATGCTACAGATCGCAGTTAGGGGATCAGGTTTTTAACAATATTACAGCCAACTTTATTTGTTTGTTTTAAAAATGCTTATTCTGCTTAACTTATTATTTCTATTTGACAAATCATTTTTTTACTTTGGACGCTAGGGATTCCCACCGCATTTGTATCAAATTAAATAATGTAGCAAGTCTGGCAGCCATACAACTTTAATTTTCCTCTTCGTCTGTAAACACGCAACCTATTGAAACACCTTTTTATTTATTTTATAATTGTAGCATTCAATGGTTAGATAAAATGACTAACCTGTAATTTGGAACACCACATTTTAATTATGTTTATCTAGAAAGGCCGTTTTCTTCCATGTCGAAGAGATCTTCCTTCTTGAAGGCAGTGGACATCTGCTCCCGAAGTTAGTCTACAGCAGACGTAGAAATCAATGTACTGCTTTTCTTCTGGCATGGAACAGTAGAAATTCGGTCCGTCCCCAGAAGGAGGGTACCACTGTTGGCAGTTTCCTATGTTCTCGTGCCAATTGCAGTCAAATGTTAACGCATCCCTGTGGTATCCTCGAGGAGGAATGCATCTGCACACCTTAACTGTGTCTCCACTCACAGCAAATCCCAATATAAACGTTGCAAATAACAATACTCGATTATATTGCATTGCTGAAATACAGAAAATTCTTTACACATTTCGCAAATCAATTAAACTTCCCAGTATTAAACAACCGTACCTTTAACAGGATTGTCTATTGTCTATTTGTGAAAAAATATAGGAACTATTTTATCCTCTTTAGACATCACACTAATAGTTTTTCTATGTGAGCAACAAATTCAGTAAATAATAGTCAAGTACCAAAATAAAAGTACATTTAGAATCATAAACTCGATTTTTAATTGCAGTAGCTCGTAAATTTCATCTTTGCCTAAATTACATCTTTGTTTTAAAGTTAAAGATTATATTTTTATTACACTTTAATTTTTTCATGTCATGATTTCATTAATAAAAACTGATTACTTTGTGCACAAACACTACAATAAGAACTCTTACAATAGAATACACGACGTTCGTTTTACTGCAATCTAAATTCATGAAAATAACAACAGTGAAAGAAGTAGAATCATTGTCAAGGCCGGCAAACCTCGTATTAGTAGCAACAGATAACGTTCAAATTAATCATGTCAGTCAAAAAATTAATTAAAAAATCGATTTACACCTATGTCATCTATCAGCATAACTTTGTCAAAAAATAATTCGACTTATATAAATCGCCAAAAGTATCAAAAATATGTAACTTTGTGTATCCGAAGTAGCATTAAATTCCGTGTATATTAATCCTGATCAGCTTTAAAATTTGCATCGGCAATTTCACACAATTGCTCGTATACTTTCATCATATTCTGTTCAGTTTGCGAAGGAGCCACTTGTTGGATGCCAAAAATGAATTTTTGAATCGAAGATTTAAAAGGTCCGTCAAGCAGCGCCATTAATCCTTTCTCTGTAACCTGCAAGATTGATTAAATCGGTATTAAATTGTGAACCCTTCATCACACACATTTCAATCAATATGAGTTCAATACATTTGGAATTGGGCTAACGGAAATCTCCAAATCTCTCAACTTCATAAACTTGAAAACTTTAGAGAATACTTCATCAGTGATTCCATTGTGAGGATCATCCCGATACCCCTGACAGCTCCACCGAAATGTATGTAAGCCTGTAAACAATTTCAAAATACAACACGAAAAAACAATTAATAAAAAATCCACAAATACAATGTCCAGATATCAGCTTACTTTCTAGTCGCATAAAATACGGAGGAGCCACATTGTTAACATCAGGAGGCCCCATAAAAGTCTCATCGTCCAAGTAGACTGGAGTATACAAAATTAAATTTGTAAGTTTAGTTGAGGTTCCCAGCAGACGGAACAGTCGAGTATAATCCGATTTCTTATGAGACCAATGACCCAATTCCAAGATTTGTAGGTTCGGAAAGTTAAGCGTGAAATGTTGCGCAACCAAGCGCAGATTAACATCAATTTCCACATAAAACTTGATGTCCGTCACATTCTCTCTGACATGGGGACCCAACAAAAGAAAGTCCATCATCGCTCTCAACTCCTGTTTGTTGTGATAATCATACTGATTAATCTTTCCTCTGATTTTCTTCAGATTCTTCCACTCTGGGTGATAATCCGGATACAAATTCCATCTCCTAACACAACCATTCCCAATGAAACTGCGGGGACCAGATATTTGAAAATTTAGTTCCTCCAGATTATCCATTTCACAATATTTGATAACAGGTGAGATCCCTTTGAAACACTTGGCTCCGAACACAATGTTTTCCAAAACATTCGGATTTAATTGATATTGATTTGAGTAAACCAAATCCACACAGAATCTCGTGCAATAAGTTAATTGTATTTGTGGGCTACCTAGCGAGTTTAGAAAGTTCAGAACAACTGGGGTATTGCGCTTAAAGAGATCACGTAAGTCACTATGGATTAAATACAAACTTTCTACTTCAAGAACTTCATCTTTCAGTTTTCTACTGACGAAGAATTCAGTCAGCCTTCGCATTTCTTCCAACCGAGTCTCTTCACAAATGCGTCGTGGATATAAAAAGTAATACTCCACACCAGCAGTTAGTTTCTTCAGATAGCGACAGCCCCTGATAATGTCGACAGGGTAAAGAAAACAATTCGACGAGCTGAAGCCGAAGCTCGTCAAAATCTCTGCCCAGTTTGGAGGAATTCTCGCTTGTTTCAGATTTCTTTCCAAAAAACCACAACACCTCGAGCAACTTCTGTTCAGACAAATGCACCGATCAGGTTTTACTTCAGGATATTTTATGTACAGTGACTTCAGTGATTTCATCGAACAATAGAAGTTGTACTCTTCATCTGTGATACACAGGCCTATTTCCCCAGTTCGGAAATGTTGGACAGTTGGACCGAATTTCGTTTGAAACCGCTGCAAGTCTTTGTTAGTGGCAATAGTACGTGGGTTGTAGTTGATTTCGAAGCTTGTGAATGGCAAGCTAGGCATCTGAGCGATGAACGAACGAAGCCTGTCGGGTGTAGAGCAATCGATCTCTTTCTCAGAGAGACGATTTCGAAGATGAGGAATGGAATAGTCTCGAATCCAGTCGAAAGTACAGCGACTGGTCAGTCGAAGATTCAGAATGTCAGCCAAGGGCAAATAATCCAGAAGTATTTGTTGCACCACCGCTGGGATGTGGAGCAAAGTCACAACTGTTGAGCATTCTGCATTTTCTGGAACAACGTTGTCTGGTGTCGGATCTCCCATGATTATATTTCCCCACTAATTTAGACTAATTTAGAACTTTACTGATTTTAAACTGAAACTAAAAGTTTTGAATGTAATAATTGAAATAACTAAATTAAAACACACAATTAGTAACAATTTTTTACACGAGTACTAAAAAATGCCGTTGGTTAACAATGTCTGAATAGGCAGGTCAGACTTGCTCCGCGTCTCTCCAAGTAGTAAAAAGTTCAACGGAACAACCACAGACTCT
>JAQGAD010002695.1:0-12552 GCA_034696625.1 Isotomurus palustris
AGTAAATCTGATTTAACACAAAGATGGAGGACTTCCTACTTTGGCTTTGCCTTGAGTCACAATAGAGCCTGAAAATATTATAAAATGTAGTGAAAATTATTTTCACTAGCCAATTACAGTGAACGAATACCTGTCTTTAATCCACGTGAAGTATTGTGCAGACACGTCTGTTGTTGCAAAATGCAATGTTCTCATCATTGCACGGTGATAATTGTACTCGTCAAAATGTTGCGTAACCTACAAATAAGAATAGGTAATATAAAATATTGTGGTTGCGCATATCATGCCTGAACCGTAGGTTAAACGACAGCGAACAGTATCTTTCAGTGCCAACCTGATCACGAAATTTCTGAAGCAGAAAAAGCATGTACTGGTCAGTATACATAAGTTCATCGTAAGTGATTCTCTCGATCTCTAGTTCGGTGGTTGCAGATTCATTGCAAAAGCTTATGAGAAACTTGATGACATTCCGTAATTTCTGAACATTTTCATCTGACGACTTCAGTAGACCTTGACTAACAGCAATATTTCCTCCATCTGCGGACCCTTGAGTTGCAACCCACCACCTAAATTGATACATACAATAATATATATGACAAGATTATTAACGCTATTGATGACAATTTCCTTACCTTAATACATCAGCACCAAATGCGGGTGTCTTTTTGGCTTTGTTTCCTTCCACAACATCTGATGGGTTAACTACATTTCCAATTGATTTAGACATTTTCCGACCATCATCATCCACAACAAACCCATGAACATAAAGGTTTCTAAAAATCGAACACCGTATATATTGCTTGCCGATTTAAAGTATACATTGCACATTTACTACATACTCATAGGAAAGAGAAAACGTACTTGTACGGAGAAGCACCTCTTAATGCCGTGGACATTAAAAGAGATGATTGAAACCATCCCTGGAATTGATCCTTTCCCTCTAAATACAAGTCTGCAATTTTTTCTCCACATGTATGCCATGAGATTCCACTATCATACCAGATGTCAAATATATCCTACACAACAACAAAGTTCTTGAAGTATGCTAAAAAATACAACCTATCGTTTCTGCAAAAATCTCATACTTTTCCTCTTTCATATTCTTTGCAGATAGCATCGTCTTCTAATATTGATGATAAAGGACCTTCCCACCAGCAGTCTGCATTTCCATTCACATCAATTAGTTCGCAAACCCTTTCGATAACATCCCTGTTAGAAAGCAATCACATGAAACCTTAATACCAATTCATTAACAATCAATAACATTCTAGCTCTACCTATTTATGTAGGGTTCGTTGGTTCTCTTGTTGTACAAGACTGGAATCGGTACGCCCCATACACGTTGTCGCGAAATACACCAGTAAGGACGTCTTATAAGTTGGGAAAGCATTCCGTTCGTAACATTGCTTGGATAAATTTTCACAGATTCAAGTTGATCCTACGATAATACGAACCGTTCAAAAAACACTGAGATTTATTTAAGTATTTCAGTAAATCAAGTCTCACCAAAGCTTTAGTTTTTAACTCGTCCGTATTTATAAACCATTGCATACTTGTCTTCACAATGACCGGCTTTTTCGTTCTCCAGTCGTAAGGGTAAGAGTGCTTGAGTTTAGAAGAACACAAAATTTTATCCTGTAGTCGATTCATGATCACTGTATTTCCTTCGTTCAAAGCGAACTTTCCCTTAAGATCTAGTAAGGATGAATCGAAGTTCCCTTCATCATCCACGTAACAATCCTACAACATCAATCTATTAGATACAAAACAACGTACAACAGCAAATACCCAGAACCTTGAACTACCATTTTTAGTTTATGCCTTAATCCCAAAACGTAATCGTCGTGACCATGAGCAGGTGCTATATGAACTAAACCAGTTCCTTTTTCCATTGTAACATGATCTCCATGAATGAATGGACACATCTCAGAATCAAACCATGGGTGTTTGTATTTGAATTTCTCTAGATGGTTTCCTGTTACATGTCCAAAACTCTATTAGCTTAGTACATTCTATCAAAATGCATTTTACGAAAAATATTTGACTCACCTGAACACTCTGCTATCACACGATACTTTTTATTCATCTCGAAGAAAAACTGATCTAGCATCGAAGTTGCAACTACTAAGTACGAGACCCCGTTAGCATCTCGAGAATCTAGCACCGAATATTTTTCTGACTTGTGGAATGCAATGGCTTTGTTCGCTGGCAAAGTCCATGGAGTTGTAGTCCAAATTACTGCTTTGACTTTTCCATTTTCGTTTACACATTCAGTTCCAGCACCAATAGAAGACATCAAACCAGTCGCAGATATGTCTAACTCCAGTCCCAAATAAACCGATGGACTTTCATGATTGGGATTATATTCCAGTTCTGCTTCTGCTAATGCAGTTCTGCAACCATAAGGAAATTATACTAATAGATAGAATAAACTTTCAGAACAAAAGAAAGCAAAGTTGCAGTATCTTCATTACTTGCTTGACGGTGACCAGAAAACCGGCTTCATATCTCTGTACACTAAGCCCTGTATGATATTTAATATTTACACAATTACAAATAATTTCATACTATTTAAGGCATGATTAAATCACATAAGTAAAATATACATTTTCATAAAGCTGAAGGAAACTTCGCAATTGGGTTTTCACGTAACTTTTGTCTAAAGTTTTGTAGGGACAATTCCACTCTGCTAAAACACCCCAGCTCCGAAAAGCGTCAATGTGACTAGAAATGGACTTTTCGACCACTTTCCTTGCTGTAAAATGCAATGAAAATAACTGTACAAAAGCAAAAATAAGTAGAAATGAAAAGATCAAACCTGCATCTCGGATTTTAATAGGATCAGTAAGCACCCCCTTATTAGAATCTCTGACAGCTTTCAGCTCAATAGGTAGACCGTGGCAATCCCAACCTGGAACATAATTGACTTGAAACCCTCGAAGGAGTTTGTACCGGTTAGTGATGTCCTTCAAAATCTACACAACAGTAAAAAACCAGTCTCACGAGCGGAAACACCGACCCCGACTGTCTGCTTTGATGTTTTTCAATTAATAAAACCTTGTTGACAGCGTGTCCAATGTGAACATCACCGTTTGCGTATGGTGGACCATCGTGAAGCACAAACTCCTTTTGACCTTGTCGCCAAAGCCGTTGAAATCCATACAGCTGATCAAACTGGCATTTCTAAAGAGCAAGAATATCTAATAATAAATTATGCTTGATTATATTATTATTATAAATGCATATGCTACGATAAATCATCATTTACGTCTGAAATATGTTTTTCATGTTCACTGCGCTTTTCATGAGCAATTTTCATGGGAAACTCTGTTTTTGGAAGCAGCAGTGTATCCGTGTATTTCTTCTTCAGGAAGAATTTTGCAGATTCAGAGTTAGATGTCGATTTTCCTTGTGGCGAATCTCCCCCAGACTCTGAAGTGGACCCTGTGCCTAATGTAGAACAGAGACGTGACGCTGACGATCCTCCCTTTCCTTGTCTATAAAACCACCTGGACGAAGGATATACAAGCGGCGACCGCAGTCGCACGTGTCGCAATGACTTGATCATTCAGTCAAGTTCAGTTTCTTCCAACACGCGATTACCAGGATATCTATCGCAATCTAGTCCAGGGGAGTGTCAATCTACGGCTATATTAAAATCTAAACAATGGCAAACAGAAAGGTATAACACTAATCTGACCAAAGATAAATATTTATAATATAATACTAACTGTTCAATTTATTATTTATTATAGTTATTTATATTTACTTTGAATTCGCCTCAAAGTACACTCGAATTACAGTCATCAAAGTTAAGTCCGCAATTCGAAGTTAAATAACTTGCAAACTGTCCATTGTATTTTGAAACAGTCGAAGGAACACAAAATTAAATATACACACCGGCAGACAGAGTGCAACAGCAATAATAAGTTGCTCTGCTTTTGAGAAACTGCGTGAGGAAATAAAGTTGCGTTCGAAATTCCCGCGTCTTTCACAACAACATTGTAAGATGAAGTTTGAGAGTGTGGGAGTCAGTCTGTTTGGAAAGACAGAGCGAGGAAGGTGTATTGGTTTTATCTCGTCAAATAATATTTTTTATTTATTAATTAATATTAATTAATTATTTTCGTAATCGGAAGGTTAGAACTTAGAAACATCTCGACCAGGATGGGTTCACCTTTGGAACAAATTGAACAGAACCTGGAACAATTTATCGAGAATATACGTCAAATCAAGATTATTGTGAGCGATTTTCAGCCACAGGGTCAGAATGTACTCAACCAGAAAATGTAATTGGATTTTTTTGTACTATTATTGTTTAAAAAATAATTATTGATACCCTGTGTACGTGGTATAATTGCTACTGATTGATAATTAAATGTTCTGGAATTTTTATCTAGACAAACGGTTGTGACAGGTCTGCAGGAAATCGAGAAGCTGAAGTCTCAGGTGCAAGACGTTCACGTGCCACTCGAAGTGTTTGAGTAAGTCTAGAGGAAAAACTGCTGTTATTACATCGACTAGTAATAATAAATTGTAAAAATATAAATGCCAATTTTAATTTTAGCTACATCGACTCGGGAAGAAATCCCCAGCTATACACAAAAGACTGCATGGAGAAGGCGATGAACAAAAATGAAGCTGTCAGGGGCAAGATAGATTCGTATCGTCGATTTAGAGCTCACTTGCTAGTGGAACTCACCAGCGTCTTTCCAGCGGAAATGCAAAAATACCGGGCGATCCGTGGAGATGAGAGACCTATGACGTAGAATTGCCATTTGAAAGAATCATTTCTGCTAATATATACTGCGTTTATAGTTCATTGTACTTTAATGATAATACACTGTCGATCATACAATTGTAAGTTTGTACTATAGGTCAGAAAGATTACAAAACTCAATACTATTAAGAACACATCGCAGTTCGAAATGTACAGTATGTTTTAGAATGATTAATTGATTCAGTATTATCGCTGTATTCAGTTAATTGTACTTTGTGGAAAACGGTGTACGAGATTAAAAATGACATATTCATGTTTGATTCATAAATTATTAAGTAGATCTGTAGAACTGTCACATTTACTTCCCAGGATGTAATAAGTTCATATATCATGTATTTACTCTTTACCTCGGCCTTTTTTATTCACGTTGGAGGCGCTGGAAGGTTTTTTATTTGATGCAGAATTGGTTTTCGCTGCTGTTCGGGATCTCGTAGCAGTGCCAGCATTTTCGGAGCTGCTACTGGTAGACGCAGATTTTTTCTCTCGCTTAACTTTTTTAGATTGCGCTGGATTATTTGCATCGGCTTCATCGTCACTATTAGCTGGGCTATATTCGGCACGTCGACGTTGTCGGGGGGCTGATCTCCCACCTCTAATTCTATCTTTCATGTCTTGTGAGAGTTTGACATTGGACTTGGCACTTGAAGTGACGCCTAGGCGCCTGGCTGCAACAGAATCTTCAACGTGCACTACAGGCTTCCAAACAACCAGTTGACTACCTAAAGCAAAGTTCAATTCAATAATATTTTGATACAATACTTTGAACTAGCAGCACTTATCCTATATAATATGTAACACTCAAGTCACTTACTGATTCCTGAAGCTAACAGTTCACCCGTCACATTGAATGCGTTCAAACTGCAGATCTTGTTAGCAGGAGGTTTTATTTGGCCCATTCGGTTTCCTGTATCTGCGTCAAACAGCTCTATTATTTTGTTCTCCTCTTTGTTTTTGGGATAACGCCCTATCACGATAGTGTCCGACAGAGGATGCCAATCCGCTTTAATTGCTGTTATATGTTGAAACTGAGAATGAGGATGGTTAATAATCAATGGATCAGAATCCCAAAATGGGCCTTGATAAACACGAATTTGGTCTTTCTGATCACTTGTTAGTAATCTGGATCCATTGAGCGGATTAAACTTCGCAACGTTCACTCCGCAGTTATGTGGAAGGGAGTACAGTGGCTGTAAGTTGTTGATCTTTCTGATATCCCATATTTTAACAATGTCCGTGTTTTTGGTAGTTCCAACACAGCTCGTGACGAACATATTTGGGTCCCTACAAGATAAGTATTTCAATATTTTCAATATAACTGTTTTCTGCTTACTCGTGACTCTTGATCACGAAATTCATTCCCGTAAAGTCCAATAAAGTATTACTTTAAGTTAAATTCAATGTGGTGAACTTTAGACTTGTGCAGCCTAAACTGTCCTTTCGATGCTCCGTCGACAGAGAATAAAAACACCCTCCCTGTGTTGTCACCAGCAAGTAGCAGATTTTTACTGAAGTCAACATCCATAGAGGTAAACCAGTGCCTGAAAATACATTGGATTAGTATTTCCTTTCTTGTTCGACTTCAATATACTTCCATTCCACCAAAGCCAAGTAAACCTTACTCGTAACTTGCGAAATCATGGTAGATTATCGATTCAGATTGGTTCACAAAATTAATCTTTGTCACTGTACTATCAATAGATGTTCTGAAAAGAGTGAGCGGCTCGCGAGGATCAAACTTCATGGCTGTGATGCTTCCACCAGCGCCTAGCTGTGAACGTTTACAAGACACAAGATAAGTATGTAATGTTTCATATTGCAACTAATAACAATGAAACTTAAAATGCTCATTTACGTACCCCAGCTATCTCACACTTTTGTTTTAGTTCCAAAGACTCATCGCCCTTTGCAACTGATCCGACAAGAATTTCTCCATGCTTTGATCCAGCACCAATAATGTTTGGGTATCCAGGATGCCAGCACAAAGCAGTGATTCTCATTTTAAAACAGAAATTACAGTGTGGTTGGGGCTCCAGCGATGTAAACTTCTCTTCCACAAGAGCATTACGAACCTAAAAGAAAACCAATGAGCTTACAATAATTACATTATAGTAAATAAATCAAAATCAAAAATTTTAAAATTATTCTATAGACTAAGACTGCATGAAGAAAATACCAGCTACAACAATATCCACACCACACTCACCTTTTTCTCGTAAAGCCATCGCCGATCCCATTGTCCCATCGAAATCAAGTCAATGTTGCTCAATACTCCTTGTCTGCTCTGAAGCATTCTTCCAGTCGGTCCCCTCAGCTTTTCGAAATCCTTTTCGAAACTTGTACAGTCACCGTGCACCATAGTATTCTCGTCGTCCGGTTCCACTGTCTTTTTTTGTCTCGTTGTCCTCTTTATTTTATCCATCCCAAGTAATATTCACACCAATTAGTCAGTTATTCAAAACTAACTCCTAATCAAGCGGAGTAAAAATATTACTTGAAGCTCAACTACCAAACTACCCATAAATTAAATTAAACAACGCACGCATTGAATCACTTCACTTACAACGTAAGTAAACCAGGTGATGCGTAGAAACTTGTCTTCAATAATTTGATGTTGTCACACTGAAATGAAGTCCTCCTAGTAAAAACCACTGTCGAAAATGTCGAATGAACCACCCGAGGAAATAACTCAAAAGCATCAACTCTCTAAATATGTAAATTTTGCGTCTTACTAAATGCAACGTGATAATATGAGGAACCAGCAATGTTGTCCTTTGTCTTATTTTGCTTAGCGGTGTGCTGCTCGCTGATTTGTTTCGCATTTTGCCCACCTCGTGAATAACTTGCAAAACAACGGGGCATTCTGCGAATTTCAGCCAAAACCGAAATGAAATTTTTATCATCGACTTTCTCCTTACTTTCTCCACTACTAAGCTGTTAGCTGACTCCATTTACTTTATTTCAATTAGTTTAATGCAGCATAAGTTATTTTCGACCATATGGCAGATACAGTTACATAAATATCAGTTTGTAATTATGTTTATATGATGTCGGGTTTGACTCCTGAGGACTGAGATTAGGTTTCGACTTTCTCTTCATAAGCTGAATAATAAGTAGGTGTAACATGCTATGATGTAAGCTCCCAGACTTCAGGCTACAAAGGATTGCCAAGTGTTAAATAGCAAGTGTGTTCTTTTTCTACGAAATTCTGTATTTGTCCTCATTTCACTTTTTAGCATGGGGAATACGTGTGGCAATATGATTCTCCTTAGCATTGACAACCCAGACTTTTATTATTAACTGGGAGTATATGCGGTGGGTAAGAGTAAGAATTGTAAGCTCTGGATTCACAATCACAATACATATGTACATGCTATATAGGAGTTTCCAGCCTCCTGCAAAAGTAGATAAGTGGCACACACACAACCACCACCACCACCGTCACTACACTTACACTACCCACAGCACAGAGCTTCCAACTTCCAATACAAAATCCAACCCGTCTTTGGTTTAGTAGAGAGAAAGCCCTTGAAAATCGTTCTCTTTCTGTCTCTCTCCTCAGTATTGGTTTGCATTTGCTTCCTCAACCATTTCTATTTAGTGTCCTCGTAGTTTTGTCTACCAGCAAGTTTTGCAGCAATATTTCTTATTTAAGCTGATAGTGATTATCTCGGTTGGTTGGTGTTGTGGTGTTAGTGCAATGGTGCAATTCAAGTGGAACTATATGGGATTTTCATTTATGAGTCTCGGCCTTGAAATCTGCTTGGAGAATATGGATCTAACGTACCTACTAATTAAATGATACATGAGACAGGTAAGCACAAGCGTTTACAATAGTTGACATTCATAATAATTCCTTTTCTTTTATTTCTGCATCAATATTTTAGTGAGTTCAAGAGAAAATACTTTTGTATTTGTATTGTTTCATAGTTGTGTGTGTTGTTTCATATTTCACAACATCGTGGAATGCTGCTATGATTGATTTGAGTTTAAAAATATTAAATAATGGCAAAGTAGTAGCATGATTGAAAGGAGCTTTTCAAGTAATAAATTTTAAAATCAATGGGTATTTTTATAAAGAGTATGGCATTACATACGTCATAAAAAGGAATTTATCAATATGGAAAGATATGATTTTGAGAGATATGGATGGTTGAGAGTTTGAGAGTTGAGGTAGGTTGGGCTGGATATTCTAGTACGAGAATACGAGAATATTAGCGTGAAGAGTAGCGAAGTTGGCCAAGGTCAGGGGCAACCGAACTCTTTACTCCTCCTTTTGTTGTGCCAGACGTAATAAGTGTCTTTTAGTGAGGCATCCTGGGCCGAAAATTCCACATATCACGGATTGGGGCAATGATTAAGTGATTAAAGCTTGATGATCGATGAAAGTGAAGTTGATAATTAGGGAATATGCTTAAGAAAGGGCAACCAACATATAGTTAAGGTTTTCCACAAGTTATTTGTATTCTCCATCAATGTAGTTTAGTATAGTAGTAGTACATAATAATATAAACTAGAGTGTTGATAATAATTGAACTGGGATTTGCCCCTGAAGTTTATTTACATACAATGAGGGGGGTTTTCGTAGTTTCCATTAAAAGATTAAATTACATGAACAGTTATAATTATTACACTTTGTAAGTCTCCGTAATGTGTGTGTACTCAAAATGTACTGCATGTTTGCGAATAAGAACAAACACTTCAATCTACTAAATACTTAACAATAAGATAATGATTGTATAATAATGATTGTATTATATAATATAAATATATATAAAGACCACACTGAACCTCCAAGTTGACATGTGTGGATTTATAATTCAACAACTAAGAGATACAAAAGTCTTAAAGTAGTGTATTGAAATGAATTGTAATAAAATACGAACACTTTTTAAATGATAAGGGTCACTTGTGTCTCAACTGTAACACTTCTAGTTGACCCACTGGTATTAAGACAAACAAGCAGCTCAGTTCTTGGAATAAATGATAATGATATTACAAATTAATTACAAAAGTACAAATACCTGAATAAGTTTGAATATTTTGAATGTAAATTCACATCCAAGTTTATAAAGAACTCGCTGATGTTTTGCACATTGCTTGCTATCCCTGAATTCGAAAGGTTCAAAGCTTTAATTATCAAGTAATCAATATATTATGAGCTTACTTGATAAAACGGATTTTTAAACTTTTCATAAAGCTTTTAAGTACCAGTAACTGAGCTAGTGTTGTGAAGATAATAAAACGTATTACAAGAGGTATATATAATGTATATAGATTCAGATTATACTCAGTTTGCAGTATTTCCCTACAATTTTCACCACTTTCTTTTACTTACTTTAGTAAACACGTAAATGGATTCGTGTATAATATGTATTATCTATTCAATGCTGCAATTACAAAAGGAAATTGTTATACGATTCGCACTGTTCTACTCAACTTGTCACCCGTACAAAATACGCATGTAGTGGTTACTACATTTTCTACCAACCTTTCAGAGATTTCCTGTAATTCACATCGATTTCGTTAATAACTGTGCTAGCTATTTCTAATAAACCAGATGATCTTTAAATAATTTACTTCATACTTCTCTAAGCGTTACTTTATAGGACTTGGCTTCTCATCTGCATATTTAGCTTTTCATCGATAAGCCATAGATTCAGATTATATTGAGCGGAGGTAGAATTGATAGAAAATTGTATAAAACTCATTAAATGTGATAATACGGGTTGAATAATAATACAAATTGAGTTATGGTATATATCTAGCCTGGAGTCATCATTGTGAAATGTGCTACACAATGTACTACTATTTTCGGTCAAGCTCTGCTGTTGTCAGTTCTTTGGGAAACATGCGATTTGCGGCTGAGCATTTTTATCATATTGAATATTACAAACATTACGATTTGTTTTTCAGAAACTGGAAATCAAATTATTATTGTTGAATATTAAGTGTGGGATATTCTTTGGATTCTACTCTTTGAGATTTTGTAGTACACAAATGTTTGTCCTATGCAAATAACATCATAATATAGATAATTCTGGAAAAATCTGTTCCGACTATTACTACGAATTTAGTATTTACTGAATAGAGCTGGTTAACTCATGTTTCCCGTATCGTTGATAATTTACCCAAATCACTACTTTCACGAAAGCTTGTTACCTTATGTTGTGGTAGTAGTTTAATTGGTATACACGTATACAATATACAATTTTCCCTTTATCTCTGAACTGCCCACTGACATAAAATTTACCTTAAGTATACAGACAAATTATTGTTTACGATTTTTTCGGTATTAAATATGATTTCTGTTTTCTTCCTTCTTACTTGTTGAAGCACAACTTGAGACCTGATAATTCTTTTGCGTAACACTGACATTTGTTTCATTAATACCACACCTGCACGAAATAAATTAGACACATAAATCTTTCCTTGCACTTTAATTTTTAACTTCCATATTTCCCATTAAAACACTTACTACTGTTTGCTAAATACCAGTTGAATATATCTATTTCTCTGTTGCATATATTCAATTTTAAAAGGGAAACTACCTTAAAGGATCACAGTTAACTACTCACACAAACTACCTGACACCAGTTGATTTTTCATCAGATTCAGATTCAATTTGTATAGACTCGTGATATTAATTTTTCTTTTTGCAATTATATGTTCAGCAGAATAGTATAAATGTAGAAAAGACTTAATTTAACTACGATTGATCAATGCAATTCCAATTTAGCACCAGTTACATGACGTGACTAATTCACAAAACACTGTGTTGATCCCTCACAACTTTAACAAGGTCCACGTTTTACGATACATAAAGTGTGTTTAGAAACTATTTAATGACGAGATTCTGTAGAATTTCCAGAAGATTGGACGTATTAGTGTGTAGGTTTGAATTCACAAGTGTTTTACTTCTAATTGACAACTTACTATCCATCTGTGTCAAGTTTTTTGTTTGATTCATATTTATGAATCCAAACATTTTAGCTTACAACAATTTACGGTTTGTTTCTGTTAATTCTGTTCATTAAATTGTTTCAGATTGCACAGCAAAACACTTAGAATAATGGGCATAAGAAATACTTCCCAATAAAGCTATCAATAAGAAAGGTTCAGTTTTACAAATCTTTACTACTGAAGTGCTATATAACACTTAGATTCTGAGGGTAAAAGTTTCCGAATAAGTTTGGTACAATAATTTAATTCTGGCTAGACAATCGAAAAACCTTTAAATGTACTAGATAGACTGAGTAGTACAAAGGCATTTAAATAGACAGTCAGTCTGTTCAGCCTGTGTGTTTATCGAGTCAAGCGTCATAGTACTTTGTTTGAAAGTTCAAATTCTAAATAAGTGATAACTCTGATCAAACATTTACTATCATAACATTTAGACAAAATCGAGAGTATGGAGACTATTCATACATAAAGAATGGTCAAGTACAAACAAATTTGAACTGATACACCTAATATTTCATGCACCACAGAACTTCACAGTTTGTTTAAACAGTCATTCGTATCGCACCACAATTATTCCCACTACAAAAAGCTCGTGTATACGGTATACTTCTACTTTCATACATTTTTAAAAGAGGTCACCCACGGCTTATGGACCCAGAAATAAAATATTAGATTTAGATATTATTACGCGAATCTTGATATCGTGATTTGCTGCAGTAAAAGTAAACACATAAATTTGTAAAATATAAACTGGAGAGTTATTTGATAGTTTCTAGTCTTGTGTATTTAGAACACTTTTTGGAATAATGCAT
>JAQGAD010002696.1:0-12549 GCA_034696625.1 Isotomurus palustris
TGTACAAGTAATTGTAATGTCTCGAGTCGCAGTAGAAGCAATCGTCTTCTGAATGTGGCCAGCAGTATCGTTCCTGGTGTCCACCAATAAAATAAATCACTTATAAAAATGCATAAAATAAAGGGTTATGTAATCTTACAGGTCCTTGCAAGCCACAAGTTGAAGAAGCGGAAATCATCGAGTCACGACCGAGTAAAACTTCTCCTGTCTCTGGATAACAGTATTCAAGCTCTTCACACTTATCTGGACTTTGTTTCTCTGCAACTAATCATTAATGAAAGATAAGACGCTCGTTAAGACGGATAAGTTAATTTTGTTAATAATTGTGTTCTTGTATTACCGTAAATTCTCCCATTAAGATGCGATTGATAAGCTTCCTTTATATCTTCTTGATGATATTGTTTTGCCAGAGGACGTTTCGTTGCCTCCAAAAATTTCCACCTAGCTTGCTTCAGTTCGTGCAATTTTTCAAATGAAATTCTGTCCTCTGCCTCTCCAGTGCAATGGGTGAAACCTGTACTTAAAACTTTGAACAGAATTTATTTAAAACTACACTCTTTCAGATGATTTTTAAAAGAAAAAGATAATGTACACTTGTACCGAAGTAAAATCCAAAAACCAAAATATTTATCGTCTTCATCTTCGTCTAGAATGGAGCCAAAGATTACCAGGAATACAAAACTAACACTATAACTCCTCAGCACAGTAGAATATTAATCTCGTTCTAACAAATAAATGAAACAAAACTCCAGTCCGTATTAAATGAGTTGGGGTTTTCAAATGAATAGAATCAAAAGTCTCAGAGCTCAGGAGCTGCGTGCAATCTTTTAGATTAAACTGAAAGATGATCTCTTGCACTTCTCGAATGCATGATCATTTCACAACTTTGTATGAGATTATGCACAGCTTTAGTCTAGACAAATTAATATAAGATTAAATTCTACTCGGGTTGTGCATACTAATTAACTTGTTCAATTACGTAATTTGCTGATGGATTAGGATGAAACGAAGCCCACAGCAGCACGATAACCTTTTTACATCTACCCATGGATAAAATTCGTAGCTCTTTTAATTAAATTGTTTCACTGTCATTTCTAAAATACTGCAAATTCTCTGAACATGTATTTTTTAGAATACATAAGCGGTTACAATAAAGCGAATTATTGAACGCAAACGGAAACTTTTACTGCTTTACTTTTACTGCTGCTGCTAGTGTTGAGGTAGGAGATTAAACAATTTATTATCCTTCACTAGCATTTTCCCTGACTTTGTCAAGTTAATTTTGCATGCAATATATTAGCAATTAGCATGTGATGATTCTTTAAGTTTTTAATCTGAAGCTGAAAGGTTACACAATATTTAATGTAACTGTTTGAATTTAGATCCACATTATTTGCATTGGGATCTTTCAACACTATTCGTACTTTGTATTACACTAGATCAATCTTGTCGTGTAGGTTGCAGTGGTTATGACAGCCTTAAAATTATTGCATTTATTTCAGCCACAAATCTTCGAGTTTCTTTGATCTTTGTAATGTTAATCTAGTATAAGCTAATCTGATTTGAAGCTCCCTCATTGATTCTAACATTGAATATGACGAATAGTATTGAATCTCTATAAAAAAAACTTTCTTTCTTCGTTGACATTTCTTCGTTGCTTGGAATTCTGCAGTATTTCTATTTGTGCACAAACTGCAGTTTTAGCATTGCCAACTAGTCGGTAAGGGAAACAGAATTGCAGAATGAGAAAAGTAATGTTTCATCTTATTATAAATATTTTCCACACAAGGAACCAATATTTCACCGGTAGTCTGGGAGGAGGCAATTTGGCAATTGACTGCATGAAAGCGGCAGCACACACAACTCTTGGCCATAGCTGCAAATCTACTGTCTGTTGTATAAGCGAACTACAAAGATTAAAATTAAATACAACATTACTCCCTACTGCTCTTCTCGAAAAGTTACAATTGCCTTCTTGAATGTTTTGTAGTAGCCAAACGCAGTTTATACCAGTAAACTCTAATTCAACAATGCAGCAAGGATATTTGACTGTTTTGTACTGAACTGACCTAGGAATCTGCACACAATCAAATTAGTTATAAATGTATACATATATAAATAAAAATCCTAAATCTAATCACTTCATTATCAGGTAGAAGATTGAATTATTTTTCAGTCGTCATTATTTCCCTTCAATTATCAACCATCGTTGTATGCAATGTTGAAGCGTAGACCTGTAGACCTGTAGAGGTGATGCTCCGTAAGGAGAAACAGGAGACGAGGTTCTGAGCTTCGAGGGGAAGGGGACGATGATAATGGAGTCGACTGCGGATGTCGACAAGGTTGGGCTGCTGGGAGAGTTGGCGCTGGAGATGAGTGGGATCGACGGAGGAAGTGCAGGTCGACGGAAAAAGCGAGGTCGACACGGGGGATAGTTAGGGCACACTATTTATTGTGGGGATAAGTATTACAGGAGAAGGGGTGACGGGTCGCGGGTGTGACCGGAGGAAATAATAATATATGTATGGAATGCTGCGGGAGACGGAGTTCTTTGGAGAAGAACCAGAAAAGGAATGGCCGCTGCTCCTCCAGCAACAACAGGTATGGTGTGCTGCTGACGGAGGTCGAAAGAAAGGCGAGCGAGGGAAGTAGTGGCGCAAGTTATAGCTTCACAACATCATTAGTGGACAAAAGCGTTATGTTTGCATTAAGTGGATTTGGATTTTCTCTTTTATTCAATATTGTAACATTACGTACAACTTATATTATTGCTTTATTTGTTTGCAGGCAAGGATTACAGCAATCCATAAACCAGATCAAGGTGTGAAAACTCATATAGTCCAATCATATGCCTGGTGTGCAACATGACATTCACACGAAATGCAACATTGAGCTCTCATGTTAAGAATGTACATAAGTACCTCAAGGAATAATTTCAGTTAATTTTGTAATCAGTATAATGATTTTTCTCTTGTTTTTTATGCATAAATAAACCAATTTTATTACTTTGGTTAGATAAATTAATGTTGTAGGTATGGGTTGGTTCAAGTCTGCATGCTACTACTACTACGGTACTACTGACGCTTCTAACTCTCTTGACACATGTTGATCCTATGAGCGTGTATACCAAAGAGGCTTGTAATGCTGTAGATGAACGAAGGAGGGTTGTAATTCCATTAGTGTGGGTTGATCCTTCTAGTCTGCATACTATTTACGCTTCTAATTCTCCTGGTATAGGTTGTTCCTCCGAGTCTGTATGCTAACTAAGTGTGCTTATAATACTGTTTATGGGTTGATCCTTCGAGTCTGTGCAATAAGGAGGGTATTAATGCTTCGCAACGCATATTGTTAATACAGTATATTGCAGCATTTCCAAAGTTGCTGAAACCTCGGTCATGAAGCATGCATGTCGGCAAGACCTTTTGACATTTGAGGGGAACCACCCCCCGCGGTTTGTGGGAGGCCTAACCCGGTCACACGCCTTTCCACGCCCGATTGGCTAATTTATTACGACTTACTTCTATTTCAAATCAATGCAACAGTATGTGACATATGAGTAGCAAATGCAATTTTTTTTTAGCTTTTGTGGATGTCACAATCAATGGCAGCATTGTGGAAGAAATCTTTATGGATGTAAACATACGAAATAATAAGTTGCATTTCAGTTATATTTTTAGTATATCCTTCTCTGTTTATTTTGAATGAATATTAGAGAGCCATTAAAAGTTAAAAGTTCCATCAAAGAATCCTCCACATTTTTTTCCTTCTCTACACCATACCGCACCAAATAGCACAATTTGACTCATTCTTGGAATGTCAAATAGCAGAAAATAATTTTAGGCACTCTCTTTTAATTGAACGTCACAAAATTACTCAATGAATTTTCATTCAGGCTCTGTATCGCTTAAATATAAACATGCAAAGGTCGTGTTGAAAGCAGTCAAAAAGCGTCAATATTTTCAAACTTTAGACATTCAACAGCAGAGTGTCGTTTTAACATTAAAATCCGTAAATTTTCCATTAGTTAGAATTCAATTCAATCGTGAAATGTCTAAGCAATTGTGAGTCATAACTTGGTAACCAAGTTCCTCTACATTCGATATTGAACATAAAGCATGAAACGAGTAAACACGCACCCCACAGGGAAAACGTTCAAATCAAGTTCACTAACGGAACAATATCTTGGGTTTCCCTAAATCAATATCTTGATATTCTTGAATATTCTGTAAGTATTGTATGTAGTATGTAGTTGTATTTTTCGCTGGAAAGCAAAAACTTGGAAAGAGTACCGATTAATCGATTTTCTATTCCCACTTGGCAAAAAGATATTGCAAAGACTTAAAAGAGTAATTTGACCAAAAACAGTTGCAAATTACTAGAAAACTTGTTTATTGCAGAAGAAATTGTTGAACGGTAGAACATGGTATTACAGATAGATTGAAAAGCAGAACAACTTCTAGCTTAAACCTCCACGTAACAATCTATAAAGTTAATCACAATCGTAATAATAATTTATGTGCTTCATTATACAGCTATTCCGGCAAATACATACCTTAATTAGCCCTAATCAAAAGTTCCACACACTGGCAGTATTTGAACATGAAGGAATTAGAGATAGCTTAGTTTCAAGGATCATTATATCCACACGCACACCTTGTTTGTATAATTTGTAAATTGTATTATGGCTTCAAATTGCTTTGTTGTGTTCCGAATTTGGGGTTAATATTCTTTAATAATATCTTGAATTACCTTGCGGTTATTTTTCTACCGGAAGCTTTCTGCTCAGGAGAAACTATTTTAATGATCCATACTGAAGGAAATTAAAACAATGGATTGTCAGAGGCATTTTGTATTTTTACATAATTTAATTTTCATCGCGTAAAGTAAAGTTGCTTAATTAATGCTCTGAAAGGATTTGAAGGACTAAAATATCTTTATGAGAGTCACGAATCCATAAATTTACAAGCGCGTATAAATTGCAAGGAACCTATCTTTGTATTGCATCCAAAGAAATTAGCTTGGATTCAGTTTGGAGCTTCTTTGCTTGGCTTGAATTTTGAGCCGGTTTAGCTTAGATTTATGTTTCTACTGAAAGGTAATCATTTTTGATTCCCTGTGTTTCTGGCGAATAGTAGCCTAATTTTACTAAAATTAGGTCGCCAATGTTTTTTTCGTTCAAGTAAAAAGACAATGCAAGTCAGGAGAAGAATTCCTGCCCATACAGAAAACACAGGAATCAAATTGACTAGAGATACAAATATTTTGCTGCTACTCAAATACTTGGAAATCTTACGACGACGAATTCGTGTTTTCTTGGAGGACCGGGCTTTCCTCCAAATTGAGAAAAGTCCAGTTTCAAAGAAAACAGATGTATATCGAAGCTGCTTTTGCGCAAAGCTTGTAAAGAATTGCACTCTTATTGAAGAGTGTCCAAACGTCTCCTTTACAACATGACATTGAATAACGCTTTTACTTGTGCTGTACTTTACTGCGTTATAATAAAGCGATTCACGCGTGACGTCATGCACAGACTTGCTTCCAACTTTGAGATACCCAGTTAGTGATGTCTTGTTTGCGTCGAGTAGATTCGTAACCAGAATATGACTTAAAGTTGCACGAGATTTCAGAAGATCCATAGTGACGTTTTTATTTTTCTCCGATAAATGAGGAATCAGTAGAGATTTTCTTAGCAAAGAATTCTCCTTATCCTTTTCCGTAACACCAATTATTCTAAATCCAAGTGAAACAAATTCGTCTATTTTTTGAATTACGTAAGGTTCTGCCGGTGTAATGAGACGACTCGTAATAAATTCCTTGTAGTAAGACGTGACGATCAGAATCGAAAAGCTGAGGGCGATTTTTTGAATTGTTCTCTTATCATTTTCTTGAGCCATTAGGACCGAAAACGCGCCATAGATTTCTGAGCAGAAGTGCAGGATGAATGTTTTTAGGTTAGCTGAGCCAAACAGGCTTTCGTAAGCTGAAAAAAATCCCAGGGAGAAGAGTAGAATCGCCCAGATTTCCAAACGGAGGGGAGTCCATAACGCAGGATAGGAGATGACTTCAGATGGAGTGTGTTTCTCGCAATAAGAAATCTGACCATAACTTATTTCGTAAACTAGTGAATGAAGAGTGAATTCTACTTTGTTTGTAAATCCAAATGACACACTTGGCTGTCGCCGTTTAAAATCACTTCGTTTCTCCCAGAGAACAGATGTGAAGTTAACCTTTTCTTCGAGATGCAAAGCGAAGAGAATGTGGAAACCACACTTTTCCAAAAGCTTTTCTTTAGAAAAACGGTTTTTGAAATTTCCACTTCCAAACTTGGCTAACCGACAACCCACAATGTTTTTCATGTTGATTGAACTGGTGGAAATGGAAATTATGGGTGGAGGCAAGTTTTTTGTTGGTCCATCTGAATGATTCAAGTCTTGGAAAATGTTAAATCGTTTCGAATCTATTCGAATTGGATTTTTAATTTGTTGGTGTGGAATGTAAGCGTGAGAGGGAAAACGTTTGTTTCCTTCTCTTAACATATAAAAGTACAATCGAAGAGGATGCAAAAATGGAGAGATAAAACGCAATTCTGATGTTGATTTCCACTTAGCAGACAAAATGATTACGACTGGGGAGTATTGGAAATTCCGAAATCGAAAGAACCTGTTTCCAATTAATCCATCCAGTTCTTCGATTAATTCTTTTCTTTTGTGACTTCTGTCGGCTCTCTCGATATTGAATATATCTATGGAACACTTATCTCTAACAATGTTTGTTTGTATGGATTTCAAGTTGGGAAATGACCAAATAAATGAGCCGTAGTTTTGTAACACAAATTCTGGATGAACTTGATGTAAAGTGTCCATTTCATTGAAGTAGACGGTACAGTATATTCCAATTGGAGGAGATGGTATCCTAAAATTTTCTATTGACATCCCAATTACTATGCTGACTGTATTTAAAGTCATTATTACCTTCAGTATTGCTTGCATTGTTCGTTCGGAAATCCAACTCTAAAATATCCTTCGAATAAACACGATTTTTCAAATGGTGCAAAATAGTAAGAAATATTTATTCAGAATTATCAAAAAATCTACGTGGTAGATTAATACGTGGCTTTAGCAAATTTTTCCAAAGTATTCAAACAATGTTTGGACTACAAGTGACGATCTGAAGGCTTACGACTCACGTAAGAAAACAAGGAAAACATTTCAGGGCTGTTCATTTATTCATCATTGGCACGAGGCTTTGGTGTGCTGCATAGAAATCCAACACACCTTAATTCTGAACATATACTACCTAGTTGAATACGATTACAACCCAACATGATGAAAACACATCAATTTAAGAAATTACTGTCAATCATTTGCCGCAGAAAAACAGAAACGAACGCCAAGGGTATACTTTATGAATTTTTCTTCAGGGTTTAGTTTTTAATTTCAGACCAAAGATTATTGGTTACAAACCTTAATACTTAATTTGCGTAATTATATGAAAGTAGGAATGCTCAATTTTCTGTGTTTTCTTCTTTTTTCAAATAAACTCGATGCCATTACTTAGGAGAGTAATAGAGACAGTATTTAATATATTCTCAGTGAAATTGTGCTGAAGATTTGCGGTAAAAACTGAGGTCAAAGAAAGAAAATTTGGGACAACAACAATTCAAAAACATTACCCAATGCACTTGAATACAAACATAAGGCGATAAGCAGACAGAACTTGAAAGACTTTTAGAAGTGTTTGAGGAGTTTCATACACCTAATAAATTTCGTATGTGGCTTTTGAAGCTCTCGAGTCAATCTTGGGCATTAGAGATATAGAAGAAAACGGAAAGCCAAGCGGACATATTGCTTACTCTAACAAGCCAAAAGAATTGGGTCAAAATCTTCGATTTATTACGCAATTTAGTTGCAAAATACTCTTTGCATAAAAATGCTGTATAGTCTAGGAATCAAATGCTTGTCTGAATAAATTTATTTAAATCGAATATCTGAAATACTTTGAAATATGCAAAACAATACCATAAGCAAACCTTTCTCTTCCGTAGATTGCTTGTTGTTGAGTAATTGGTATCCACCTTACATGCAAGGTTTGGTTTTGGTTTACAAGTTAACCTTTGAAAATCACGAAAGGAATTGAAGTTCACCCGACCTAACCTTCAATCCTTTTATCGTTTATACAATTTCTGTGACCGCCTTTGTTGCATTTACTCGTTGTGAAGCATTAAAAATCTAACTTTCATTCCAGCATCAAGGATGGATTATGGATTAGATTCAAAGTTTCATTTGGTACAGGTGAATCGAAATTTACTCAATCTAGCCTGAAATTCTTTCTGCTTTTTAACATTTGATGTTTTAATATGCATTAGAATCTAAGGCATGCTGTTTTTAAAACAATATTCGATTTCATCAAACCGATTTGAAGAGTCTCTAAAGCTGGATTCTGGAATAAATGGATTCTTGATGTGCTTTTCTTGTAATAAATCGATTTCAGTATAACTTATGAGGTACTGAAAATATAGCGTAACTGATGAAGTCTCAAGCTAACACTGCTGGAGTGTTCTATTTATTTCGTGACTCATCAATGAAGAGACAAGATGGAGAGCTGTATCAACCGTGCACAACTGAAATTAAAATCAAACAAAAGAATCCAGACATTTGAATAGTAGCAATACCTGTTTTTATGGACGTAGCTCAGATCACAGATGTAACGTTAAACAAAAACATGATTATGAAACGATACACAGTTGACAGTGCATTCACGTCAATAGAACCGTATGATTATGCTTTATACAAGCCAAACTTAAGAAGGAGCTAAAGTCACCGGAAACCCACTGATTGTTGTTAATGTAAAATAACTTTTCTGTCAAAAATTGCTTAAATTGAAATTTTTCGTGTAATTAATTTGATTTGTCAATAGCCAATATTTAATTTAGCTGATGTGCGTGTTATTGCTGTAATCAAAACTTACTTAAAAATAAGGTTACAGTATGGCCAACTTGAACATTTTTAATACGATTTTACACACAGCTGCACAGAAGATAATATTATGTGTGCTTTGATTACTAAATTCTGCCATGCTGTTGTAAACATTTTAATTGATTATTTTATTTTATCCAGGAACCTTGTTTTTTCAACCTTGTGAATCATATTTCAATCTTCTCAAATGCTTAAACATGTAGCGGTGTCCTTTATAAACTCATTTTCCCAATACAGAGATTAATTTATCTGGCCACATGAAAGGGAATAACATCGGCTTTGTTATCAGTTACCTGTGTCTGTTAATTGATTTGATACAGCCAAGCACTCTCACATTATGGCTCATCACAATGCCAATCCTCAAATGATTTTGCAAGTGTTGCAATAGAACACAGTCTGTGTCGACATCCAAAGAGAATCTTCTCTCATTTATTCTTTGACCATTAAGCACGCACATTTAACTTAAATTCACAAAAACTAACAAAACCTTTGTCATCAAAATGTTTAAGTTTTTATGCATTTTTGTTGCTATTCTAAATGTTCAAGCATCTCAAAGACATCTTGATGATGGTAATGTGTTCGAATGTATTTTAAACTTTAAATCTACAATCACAGCGAGCTCTCTACAAACGTGTTTTACATAATTTGTTTGATATTTTCAGATATTCAAAGTCTAAAATTACAAGATGGGCTAGTGAGTTTGGGAGAAATCAATGGAAGAACTTTCTTTTACGAAAATACGGATCGAGTAGGTTTTTGTTCTCATAAATAAATTAGGATCTTTACCTACGGTTTCTTTTTAAATATCACAGAATTGGTTCGACAGTTTAAAACTGTGTGAAGATTCTGGACTCACTCTTGCGGAACTACGAGATCAGGAAGATGTTGATTTCTTAAAGAGTAAACGTGTTCCAGATGCATTTGAAGGAGGTAATATTTTTAACCGGTTTAATTTGACTCATAAAAGATTGCTTGCATCTTCAATAATTTATCACATGCTCCTTAGGCTACTGGATTGGCGGGCGTGATGCTCCAATTCCCGATCAATTTATTTGGAGTCATTCACAAACCAAGATTAGCCCAAGTTTACAATGGACCAATCATGGAGGTCCTCGAACTTGTGTTTACATGTTCATTTCACCCGTATTCGATCAAAATGGCAAAATATTACCACTCGAATGTAACAGTGGATTTGGTAGAGCTATCTGCCAGTCAGTGTAGTAATTTTATTAGAGCATACAATGTTGGTCCCATTTTCAACTGAATAATTATTTGGCCTATTAAAACGGAAAACTAATTTTTTTTCATAAACTTTATCTAATTTATCTTATCGATTCTTGCTCACAGTCTGTGATAAAATGTTTTTTTACATATCTACCTGAGGAAGATATTCACAAGATTTGCCACAATCACGACTCCGGAGTGAAAGCTCTGTGAGAAAGAACTGCACTTTTCAGGATGAGTATGAATTTTGAGGAACAATCTTTTGAATCCTTCTGTTGTCGAAGATCAGACGACCCCATTCCCTGCGTTAGTTATTTGCAAACTTTTTTCAATAAGTTGGCAACGGTGTGCACAATTATTATTATTATTATTATTATTTATTGATTCAAGAAATCTCCAAGCTGGAGTGGTTACATCTTGATAAGTTGGATTAACATGTGAGATTAGTACAAAGACAGTAAGCGTTGATGATAGGTAAATTAAAATAGTCAAACAAATATTCAGTTAAACTGGTATAAGGCTAGTTCAAACATACAAAAGTATACAAGTTTACAAAAAACCGTTAAGCTATTCGGAGAGAATTAGGGATTTAAGTTTCTTTTTAAATACTGGAAAAGACTCGGTGTTTTTAAGACTATCCGGCAGAGCATTCCACAATAGACCTCCTCATGCTCTGACTCAATGGTGGTTCTATAAGAAGAATAGGTACCAATGGCAGAAACGAAACTACGCATATCATTGGAGGTCAATGAACAGCATAAAATACTAAGAATAGTAGCTGGTTCTGTGACACGAGAGCTTTGAATAATAAATTTTCTGTAGCAAAGAGATTGTAATAAAACCGTCTCATGCAAATGAGTTTCACTACTTTTAACCGGAAAAGCTCCGAACGTTTTTTTCTGGTAGTCAATTATGCATTGGGAATGGCTACACTCAGAAACACCCAAATCCTAACTGAATAAATTTTATGATGCAAAACAAGGGAAATATTTCTTTATTTTAGCAATTTGTTAATCGCAACTATTTTAAGAGACAAGTTATCTAATGCTTCTTGTAGAATTTGCTTGAAGATTTTCCACGTGATTTACTGGAACGTTTGTGGGATCCTCTTCGTCGACGTTTTTTCTCCTCACTGCTGCTGCTGCTGCTGCTGCTGCTGCTTTCCGAAGTAGAATCCTTTACCTTCTTCTTTTTTAGTTTTCTTTTGCTTTTACGAGACACTTTATCATCGTTAGTACGCTTGCTTCCCTTTTTAGCTTCGTCGTTTCGAATCTCTCGCGCAACCTCGAGAATATCATCCTGCATGTCTGCTCTCTCAGCCATCTGGACCTCTGTTGGAAGGTTATCTGCGAGATTTAGAAAACAAACATTAAATGTTGTTACTGAAATTAAAGTGTAAATGTTGTAACCGATTATAATTTAACTTACTGTCAGTAATTTCAGCAACGTAGACACTTCCAATAACAACCAGAATACAAATAGTTTTGAACATCTTGGAGAAAAATTTCTGTAAATTCCGCCTTTACGTTTTGAATGGGCTACCAAACGGTTTGAGTCGTGAATTTCTTCTCGAACTTCTTTTTATAAACTCCAAGTAGGACAAGCACAGTAGTTAATTGTTCATTCTAGGAAAGCCTCTTCTGATTTCTTCATTGTTGTTTGTGTCCAAGTTGAATGACCAATAAATTAGTATTCAGGACACTTAAATGATGACAGTGCATATTCATTTGGTCAATTGTATTCAACGTTTATGAAGATAATTCATTGGATTGTTGAATTCAGAATGATAAATCACCAAGATAGGAAGCCTCAAGCAAACTGCTAAGTATAAAAAAATAAAGTACATGAAGTATTTTCTATCCAAGAAAGTGTTGTCCAACCGACCAAACGGAAAAGTAGTAAAGATTTTATGGGATAACGGTGGTATGAAAAACAAAGTGCCATTCACAATTTTTTAATGAATAGAAAATTACTATGATAGAAACAAATATAGTTAGAGTGACTTTAGCTTTACATGTAGTTAACCCCGTTTGACTTTAATTCAGATAAGACAAATAGGACATGACATGTATGTTATTGTAAAACGGAGGCAATTCTAATCAATAGCTAGCAAGAAAGACTATTTGTGAAGTCTGCACACTATAGTATCCTTAACTGTTAACGAAAAGCAAATTGTAACTTTAGGAGTGCAATGAAATTTAGTAATTAAGTTACCCAAGTTAAATCAAGTTTAGTATTTAGTTTTAGTTATTAAGTTAAGCTTTTATGCAAGTTGTACAGGGTGATTCACGAAGATGGGCCACACTTTCAACCCTTATAACTTTTCACCCTGCAGTCGTACTGACAAAAT
>JAQGAD010002697.1:0-12548 GCA_034696625.1 Isotomurus palustris
ACACGTTTCACAAAAGGATGATGCAATGCATCCAAACAGGGAAACTTAAATTCACGGGGCATTGGGAGAATCACACAAAATGTCAGGACGGGAGTAAAAGCAAAAGATTGGATAAGAGAAATTTTGTTTGAGAATTGCGACTAAGAAACATCTTATGTGTCTAACAGGGGATTGCCAGCATTTCGTAAACTGTGAAAACGGAGTACAAGTGGGAAATCCCGAAAGATGTCCAAACTCTGGAGGAAATCAACTTCATTTTGATTACCAATACGCTACATGCGTCAACATCCGCGTTGTGACGTGCTTTCCAGGAGATCAAGTGGACTGCGAAAGTCAAGAGTACATTAGCAACATTCCAGAGCCAAGTAAGGATTTCTATGAGTTCTGTATATAGTCTGAATATTTGACGATAAGTGTCCATTGAGTCTTTACTCTTGACTATTGTAGACAACTGCAGACAATTTAAACATTGTCCAGGTGAAATTCTCCAGACGTGTCCTCAAGGGCAGTTGTACGACTATTTTCGCAACGGATGTATTTTCATGAATGAAGAGTCAGTCAGATGTTACCCGGGATCAAATATTACAGCGATTAGATAAGACACAACCTATACAAGTCTATTAAATAGTGTGCGATTAAATTGAATATGAAGTAACTTTGCGCAGTCGAAGATTTTATTGAGTGTTTCAAACGATTCAGAATAGGATCAAGAGACTGAGAACTGTGAGAACACATCAAGAAGTCTTAGTACCCAGTCAATATAACAAGACACTGAAGTTTCAATATATGGCGCTTATGATGATAAGCTTAATTGTGCCTGATTTATTATCAAACGATAAGCTTTTAAGCATTTTCCCACTTGTACTCATAAGATTTTAAATTTCGAAAACTCAGTTTTAGTAGTTCTAGAGAATTCGATGAGTTTTGATACAATAGCTCACCCCCCATTCGAACTGACACATTAATGTTGCATATTTGCATGAAAAAATGAAAGCTGGGGTACGCTGAGAAAGCGATTTTGTTTGTTTCAGGGTAAGTTGAGATTTGGGGTTCGTGTTGGCGGGGAAAGGGAATTGTGTCCTCACTCAACAGAAATTGAAACTTTCGGTCTGTTGACATTTTGTGCAGGGGCCGGATCCTTCTGAAGGCCCTCCTTCGCTGACTGAGGTCTCCAAACACTCACAATGACCTCCAGGTCAGTTGTCTTAATTACAAAATAACTTGTCCCATTTTAAGGTCAAATTGATAACTGCGGGTTTTTGTAACAGGTTGGAGCGGCTGTTTGTTCTTCTGGAGACAGGAACCAGCAGCGCTACACGGCGCGCTGCGGCTTCTCAGTTGGGAGATGTTGCGCGGGCGCATCCAGCGGAGTTGCCAAGACTTCTGGCTCGACTTGCGAGGGTTCTAAGGTCACCACAATGGGAAACACGGGTAGCTGCGGGAGCGGCTGTGGAAGCGATTCTTTCGCATTTACCTAGTAGTTGTGTGAAGGTAGGTCAGCCTTCTTGATAAGGTGAATGTGGATGTGTTTGGATTAACTATTTTTATTGTATTGATCAGGTTAAGAAAGAGGAGACTGAAGATGGGAAGGTCGAATGTTCAAATGAAGCGAGCGGTCCATCAACGTCTTCGAAGAAAATGTTGACTTTTTCTTCGTTTGACGTTGTGTCTTTACTCACTCCTCCGCAAGGGACTACGTCTTCACATTTCTTAATGGCTTCGTCTACATCAGTGTTCGAGGAGTCTACGTCAACCACCGCTAAGTCACTAACTTCCGGTAGTACCGCTACGAGTGATCTCTCAGGCCAGAAAACAACAGCTGCGGAACAACGCTCTGCTATAAACAAACGCTTAGGTTTGGACATTGCTGAAAAAATGGGAATTCTTGATTCCTCGGACATCGTATCCAATGAAGATCTCATGGAAGAAGACGCGATGACACCCAGTGAAAAATCAAGCACTCCAAATTTCGTTCTTCCTACGCAGTTTTTCGATCCTGACATGAGTTCAAGGGAGTTGAATGCTGCTAAAAGGCGGGCAAGGAAGCAGAAGTCGTTTGAGGGTAAGAAGAAATTAATGCGGATGTCCAGTACAACGAGTAACGCTGGAGAAGAAGGAACTCCCGGGGGACCTTCGAATGAAGACATGGAGGAGATGAATGGGTCAGCAGACGGTCAAGGGGAAGAAGAGGAAAGTTCTCAGGAAGACGGCGGAGGAGGACAGTGGCCTTTGCAGCGTTGGGTGGATGTGCTCCTTAATGATATTTTTGCTCCTCAGTGGGAAGTTAGACATGGAGCTGCAACTGCTTTGAGGGAAGTTCTTAAGTCTCCTGTTGCTGGAGGAGGAGGGAGAAATACTCACATGACCTTAAGTCAAGTAAGTTTCCGAGATTTTGTGTATACATTATTATTGAGATTGAGCCTTAAAATTTGAACTGTGTTGTCCTTTAGAGTAACAAAGCTCATAATGAATGGCTAGAGGATTTAACGCTGAGGTTGGTAAGCGTCTTGGCACTTGATCGCTTCGGAGATTACGTGAGTGATGGTGTCGTGGCTCCAGTGCGAGAAAGTGTGGCTCAATGCGTCGGGGCTGCTGCAGCCTTGATGGGCCCTGGAGGCCAAGAAATGGTAAATCTTGTCAAAGTTTTAGCTGTCTTGCTGAAGCAGAAGCAGTGGGAAGTGAGGCATGGAGCTCTGCTTGCGATGAAGTATCTTTTAGCCGTCACGCAGGTAAAAGTGAGTTATCGAAGAGGAGATTCGTATTTCTTGTATGCTCAGTAAATCTTATTTTATTGCGAGTTTTTCTTTGCTCTGTGTAGGATGCAGTTTGTGATCTTCTTCCTTTGGCATTTCCTCCGATGCTACAAGCATTGCGAGAGGATGCAGTTGACGACGTGACTGCTGCTGCAGCCTCAGCACTCCTTCCGGTGGCGCATGTTCTAACTAAATCCCTGGGACAAGACGCGGTTAATGAATTGTTAAAGCTTTTATGGGGATCCCTTCCTTCTCTGGACGATCTTTCTAGTGCAGCAGCACCGTCCCTCGGTCTGCTTGCAGCATTACCTCAAGTCAACGCACTTTCAAACCTTCCAGCACTTCTTCCCTTTTTGTCTCATGCCTCTTCATCAGTACGGCGTTCAGCATTGGCCACGTTGCACAAACTTCTTCTACCTCCTCCACAAGATATTAAGATTTCACCCAAGGACAATGGGTTGCCCGTGGGCTCACTGCAGGCAACTTTACGGTTGCTGTTTCAACGAGCTCTCATGGAACAAATGGAAGACGTCGCTGCGTTAGTGCCTCCAGTGTGGCGGGACCTATTGAAGTCATCTCCCCTTTCAGCTCTTCTTCATGCAGCCTGTCCACTCTTTGGAACGTGGCTGGCTTTATCCATGACTCCACCTAGAGCAGCGATAGATCCGGCATTGCTTCTTAGAGCGAGTCCGGACACAGTTCAGCCAACCACCAAAGTTTTCATGGGAGGATCCCTCGATTCAGATTCAGCAAGTGAGTTTACCGCTTCTTGAAACCAATTAAATTTAAATTGCGCACGTTACTATTTGCTTACACCTAAGCTAAAACTTTTTTGGCAAAACGTAGGAACGCGGATGATGCTGGCAGAGATGTTGGGTATGCTTGCCCCGTACATCGTTAAACCCGCAGAAGAAAATCAGAGTGGAGGACAGGAACCTCCTCTGGAGCTGTTTGTGCGTCTTCTACTTGTGCATTTAGGATCAAGATCAGCGCTGCAAAGATCGCTCACGTCCTTCGTTATCTCTTGGTGGCCTCCCGAGTCTTCTGAAGTTCGGGTTCATATTAAGCAAGAAGATGTGAAAGGTCAAGTGTCTCCCGTCAAAGAAGAAACTATCCCGATCAAAGCACATCCTGCCTTGAAGTCTCGTCTCCACGCTCTTCTTACCGACGCTGTGTATTTTGACGAAGTGGCTGCAGCGCTGTCGAGGCTGCAGAGTGAATCACGTGACCTCGCCGCCACGCTCCGTCATTACTCCGTTCCTGTGCGACCGGATTTGCCACTCCAAGGTTTACCTGCAGGAGGTGCTCAACAATTGTTTTTCAACCTAAGTCAGATCGAGTACCTGGCTAAAGACGCGGGATTAACGGATTCAATTAGGGCAGCTGCTAAGAGACCGAAAGTGATTGAAACTTTAAGTGAACGAAGAAGAGTTATAGAGTCGTTGCATTCTCAGACAGTGGCTGAGTACAATGCGCTTAGTGTTATGACTGGAGGTGCAGTAGCCTCTGCTGTTGTTAGTCTTGGGAAGGCCGCACTTCCTCCAAAGTTGGCTCCAGTTGTTAAACCTCTTATGGAAAGTTTGAAATGTGAGAACAGTGAATTCCTTCAGAAGAAAGCTGCGGATGCTTTAGTGACTTTAATGACGTTAGTTGTGGATCGTGATCCTTGTCCCAACTCTAAAATAGTTGGGAATCTCGTCGGTTATGTGACTGAAGGAGCTTTCGAGTACAACAAAGACTTGAAGGACAAGGAACAAGAGGAAGATGCGATAATATCATTGAAGCAAATAAATGCTGGAGAGGTGAATAGCAATAAGAAAAGTCAACAGGATGGGAACGACTTGGAGGAAGAGAAAGCGAGAGTTGCTCAAGAAATCAGGGTTCGTGGAGGTTCGATGGCTTTAAGGAGGATAGCTGTAGTGTTTGGAGCCCAAGTTTGGACGAAGGTCAGTAAGTTGTGGGACGTGACATTTGGTCTCCTGGAAGCAAAGGAAAATAAGACTGAACAAGTAAGTAAATTGCAAATAGGGGCATAAATTTACACATAATTTCTAGGATTTGCTAAAATACTTCAATTTTTGATAGGAGGTACTGAGCGCACTCTTAGTTTTGGAAATCATCGCTCCTTCCCTTCATTCGTCGTGCTGGTCGTTATTGGAAGAAAAAACATCGAAGCTGTGTGAGATTCTTCTTGCCGCAGAATCATCATCGGCTGTGAGGCATCACACAGCACGTGCTTTGGCTGCCTGGGGAGCACTCAGACCTTCCGCAGTTCTTCCCCCTGCCGCACTGGCTCTTTTGCCAGCATTAGCTTCGCCTACTTCCCCTGTTAGCGCCCGTGCTGGAGCGATGGAGACTTTATGGGCGTTAGTATCCTCTTTAGGACTAACATTACTTCCGTACGTTTCTTTGTTCGTGCTCCCTGCGCTCTCAGCTATGAGTGACCCTGCAGGGCCTTCCGTCCGGGCTCTCGCAGCTCTCACCTTCGCCACTCTTGTGAGGCTACTGCCTTTGGATGGAGCTCCTCTTCCTGACCTCCCGGATGTCCTCCCACCTCAGCTTCTATCCCTCAGACACCAGCAACGGGCATTCCTTGACCAACTTCTTAATCCTGCCAACATTCCCACCTTCAAGGTACTTATAACTTTTTGGAGGTGATCGCGCAAGTGAATTTAGTTGAGCGAAACTTCTAATGCTCGTAATCTTGTTTTTCTGCAGGTAAGTCCGAAAGTAAAAGCTGAGCTTCGACCTTACCAACAAGCAGGTGTGGACTGGCTTGCATTTCTCCGTCGCTTTGGTCTTCATGGTATTCTCGCAGATGATATGGGCCTGGGGAAAACACTTCAGGCCATCGCCATCTTAGCGTCTCACCATGCAGAGGACGAAAACCGGTCTGCGAAGTCCCTCGTTGTGTGTCCTCCAACGCTCACAGGTGAGGTGCCGAAAGTTTCGAAATGAAGCAAGAATTAGTTATGTTGAAGTTTGAATGATTTTTCTTTGTCACAGGTCACTGGGTATACGAAGTAGAGAAGTTTGTAGAGGGTGATGTTCTGCGTCCGTTACATTATCACGGTGCACCCGGTGAACGTACACGACTGCAAGGTCTTCTGCACACTTCGAATCTCCTTGTTGCGTCGTATGACATTGTACGCAACGATCTTCCCTTCTTCTCTGCTATTCCATTCCATTACGTCATATTGGATGAAGGTCATGTAATTAAAAATGGGAAGACCAAAATATCCAAGTGAGTTGAACCTGAAACTTCTAAATTAGTAACCGTCAGTTGAAGTTAGGAGTGTAGACTGTAAACAATTAAATTCGTTTCTATTCCAGGGCGATGAAAGAACTGAACTCAAAACACCGCCTCATTCTCACGGGAACTCCAATCCAGAATGGCGTGTTAGAATTACATTCGTTGTTTGATTTTCTTATGCCGGGATTTCTTGGGTCCGAGAAGTCATTTCATGCTCGGTTTTCAAGACCAATTCTGGCAGCACGCGATCCCAAAGCTTCTCCGAAGGACCAAGAAGGAGGAGCATTGGCTCTTGAAACTCTTCACAGGACTGCGCTGCCTTTCTTGTTGAGGAGACTGAAGGAAGATGTGTTGGATGACCTTCCACCCAAAGTGACACAGGACTACTACTGCGACCTTTCTCCAATCCAAGTCACACTGTATGAAGACTTTGCGCGTACGAGGGCTGCTGCATCTCTAAGGTCTGTAGCATCTTCAGGAGATGACCCGTCGAAACACACGCATATCTTCCAGGCACTACAGTATCTCAGGAAAGTTGTGAATCATCCCAAGTTAGTCTTGAGCGATGCGCATCCTCTGCATAACACTATCATGACTTCGCTAGCGAAACAGAGAACAACACTTAGTGACATTTCGATAGCTGCCAAACTTCCTGCGCTTAAGTAAGACTAAAGATAACCTGTACTTTTCACGTAGCAGTGAACATATGGGCGAAGCTTAATATGTTTTTTTTTTGTTACAGACAACTTCTGTTGGACTGTGGGATCGGAATTACTAGTGATCTTGGAGGAGACGACCTTGGGGTAGTGGTCGCCCCACACAGAGCTCTTATCTTCTGTCAATTAAAAGCTATGCTAGATATCGTAGAAAAGGACCTCTTAAGAGTTCATCTGCCCTCAGTTACCTTCTTAAGGTTGGATGGAAGTGTACCTGCCGGTCAACGGCATTCATTGGTGCAGAGGTACGACAGACATATATGTCTTACTATTTCATACAGATTGGTATGGCAGTCTACTGTAATGACCTTCTTTAATGTAGGTTTAATAACGACCCGAGTATAGACCTATTGCTCCTCACGACTCAAGTGGGAGGACTTGGGCTTAACTTGACTGGAGCTGATACGGTAGGATAATTATATTGCACTAACTTAACTAAGAATGAGATTTGAATTTGACTTTCTTTGTCAGGTAATTTTTGTGGAACACGATTGGAACCCAATGAGAGACTTGCAGGCTATGGATCGGGCTCATCGAATAGGACAGCGGCGAACTGTTAATGTCTACAGGCTCATTACACGTGCTACACTGGAGGAGAAGATCATGGGGTAAGAATCTACTGCCAAATATAAATGGGAGTGATTACTGGGTCCTGAATGTGTTGAGTTAATTCTTGTTTTGTTTGGCTTATTTAGTCTACAAAAATTCAAGCTGATGACAGCACGCACAGTGATAAGTGAGGAGAACTCGCGACTAGAGACGATGGGAACTGAAGGACTTCTAGACCTGTTTGTCTTGGACGAAGGTCAGAAAAAGAACAAAGAAAGTCAAAAAACAGACGATGCTGGAGCTGTTGTTGGAACGTACCGAAGTGTCCTGGAGGCTCTTCCAGAGTTGTGGGACGACGCGCTGTACGACGCGGAATACGATCTTTCATCATTCATCAAAACACTCAAATCTACATAACACTTTTGTGAACAAAGTTGACTTTTGTACCCTGACTTGTGACTATTTATTTTTGAATTTCTACATAATATACTATTAATAAATACATTTATTATACAGTTGGAATATTTGACTCGTGTATTATTTGTGAGGAAAATGGGTAGCATAATTATTCTCAAGAACTATAACAATTTCTATTATTGTCCATCTCACCTATCATATCAAACCAGTGATGTTAAACAATATCGTCGCATTTGCTACATTTCTACCTTTTTCATCTGTATTGAATTGAGAGTATGAATGTGGGAAGACCAAGAAACCCATAATACACCTTTTTTAGTTCCGACCTTTTCTATTATTAGCTAGAAATTCCACACATTGGTCATAATTTCTTCGTGAAGCTACCAACCGAGGAGGTTCGTTGTATGAAATTAGTTAGAACACACCACTAACTCATCGCCAGTTAGTGTCAGTTGAAACAAACATCTTTCTTGTCTTGGATTAGTTGGATTTCACAGGTCTACTTCTGGTAAATCTGATATACTTCCATTCACCTAACAAAGACGAGAGGCTTCACTTCTCAAGCTTTCAAGTGTTCTGAATTTTAAAGCAAAGTCTCAAGAAGCAATGGGTAACTTATTTGGTCAGCCAGCCCGTCCCAACAGCAACTTTGTTTCATCTGGGTCAAGTTCATTCAGCGGTGGAACTCCAGGAAACTCCGGCTCATACATGTACACCAACGTTAACGTAAGTTCCCAATCTTATTAGCGTAGATTCGTTTTTTGGACCGTTGATGTTGACGTGGCGTCTTTAATTGCTCAGGGACAAGTGAATGAACAAACGATGAATGGAGGAGGAAGCGGCTACCTGTCCCATTACACTACGTCTCTTGGAGGAGCTCCAGCAGCTGCGACTATTCCAATTGGACTCGTCATGCTCATCATTCTTGTTGGAATTGTTACTCTTTCTATCTTCCGTCAAAGACGGAAAGACGTGAAGGATGCCGGGATCACTGGGACAGAAAGGGACCTTTGCGTGGTCCTTTGAATGATGGCCTCATGTGTGGATCGTTACTAATAAGAAGGATCAGAAGATTATCGGAGATAAAATAGACGTATATTTCCTCAACTTGGTTTATGAAACTACTGACGATTAGATATTATTTTTACTATGATATACATATTTATTGTCTTTGTTGCTTAATGTCTGCGAGAATTGCAAACAGTTTTAAGTGCATCATTTTTTTTGTAATTAATAAACTCAATTTGTACTTTTTGTGGTATGCAGTGACTTTGTTAATTCCAGCATTTCCAGTAGAGTTTTACTGTCAACGGTACACGACAAATCTCTTTGAAAAAGCAGTGCATGCTCCGGTTTGTCAGAATATCATCAACTCTCGCATAAAAGACAGATGTATATTTGATAAAGATAAAATATTTTTATGCTGGTGTATTACTTGTAGATTGTATCAACTGTATTACTGAAACTTTAGTGGACAACGATTACTCATTAATTATTTAGGTCAAACAATGCACTCAAATTAATTTGAATAGGCTTACTCGACAAACTCATTTCTTATTATTAATACGTGAGTCATGCATAAATGATTTGCATACTAATAAAATGCTAAAAAACCATTAATCGACTGTTACGAAGTTTCAAGAAACTAATGCGTCGGTTGCAGTACAACCCGATATCCGGATAATCAGTTTACTGCATAAACTATCAAATAACAAATGATGTTAAACAATAATATCGCCCCATTTCCTACCTCTTTTATCCGTATTGAATTGAGTAATTATGAATGTAGGAAGACCCAGAAACCCATATAATACACCTTTTGTAGTTCCGACCTTTTCTATTGGATTTCACAGTTCTGCTCTGGTATACATACTTCCATTCACCTGAGAAAGACGAGGTTTCGCTTCAAGCTTTTCAAGTGTTTTGAATTTTAAAGCAAACTCTCAGAAAGCAATGGGTAACTTATTTGGTAAGCCTAAGGTCACCTATGTTTCCTCTGGGTATTACAGCGGTGGAACTCCAAAAACCTCTGGCTCATACCTGGTTACCAACATTAAAGTAATTTCCCGATCTTCGTGGCATAAATTAATTTGTTGACGGTTGATTTTGACGTGGCGTCTTTAATTACTCAGGGAAAGGACAAAGTGACTAAACAAACGATGAAAGGAGATGAAAGCGGCTACCTGTCTCACTACACGTCTTATGGAGGAGCTTCAGCAGTTGGGACTATTCCAACTGGACTCGTCATGGTCATCCTTCTCGTTGGTATGATTACTCTTTCTATCTTCCGTCAAAGGCGGAAAGACGTGAAGGCTGCCAGGAGTACTGAGACAGAAAGGGACCTTTGCGTGGTCCTTTGAATGATCACCTCATGTGGAGGTCATTAGCAAGAAAGGATCATAAGATCATCGGAGAGAAATTGAGATTTTAAGTGCCTCCTTGGTTTATGAAACTACTGATCGATCTATATTAAACTAAACTCTTTTGAATGTTGAATATATCTTTTTAGGTATTTTTTGTCTTTGTAAGCTGTATGTCTACGGGAATTGAAAACAGTTATGTGCATCGATTTTTTGTTTGTAATTTATTTATATACTCAACTGGCTTGTTCTTTTCGTGGTATGCACTATTGACTATGCAGTGACTAATTGTTAATTCCAGTATTTCCAGTAGAGCTTACTGTCAACGGTAAACGATTTAAATCTCTTTTGGGTGAAGACATTCAAAAAGATCCCTAACAAAAAACATTTATTTATGTTTCATCGAATGCTCTATCGAATTATGCATTATCGGAGAATACATGCATGCATGTTGCACTGTCGTTGACTGTAAGATACTTTCAATGAGAATTTCTTGATTCATGTGAGTTGAAAAGAGGACCTCCAGGTCTCTGGATTCCTAGTCAGTGCCTCTTATGTTGATGTCAACATTTCCATGTTTCATCACGCCAACCGTCGATTCGATAGCTGGGTTAATCTTATTTATTTGAATTATTTGTGTTTGCTATTCAATTTCATTTCATTGCTATTTTTCTAATGCAGTTCT
This sequence comes from Isotomurus palustris, assembly GCA_034696625.1. Taxonomy (NCBI): domain Eukaryota; kingdom Metazoa; phylum Arthropoda; class Collembola; order Entomobryomorpha; family Isotomidae; genus Isotomurus; species Isotomurus palustris. The sequence goes on from JAQGAD010002697.1 coordinate 10,734, forward strand.
ATCAATTTCATCCGTTTCTTCACACCGGTATTTTCGAACGAATGTTATTTTAATGAATAATTTATGTCGAATATGCTCTCGAACGAAAGCTGTCGTGCAATTCGTACATTTACACCCTTAAGGGTGTACGGTTAATGTTCTTCAAATGCGTAATAAGATGAATTATTTAGAGCATCGTGACTTAGGATTCGAAAACTCTAATGCAGGATTCAGTTTGCTTTCTAATGTTACATTACTAATCGAAATTTAATACATCTATGACAAAACCGAAAGTATTTTTCATGAGAAAATATTTTGTTTCGCAATTCTGTGTAAACAATTGGAGGCGTGCCACGGAAGATTCTTTGAGTCTTTCCTGCACAATGAAAAGTCACAAATGTTACGATAGCTTATCTGGTCGTTGCTGCAATAAATCTGCAGCAGTTGGCTTAACATTTTTGATTCTAATAGAACTTTGTAGTGCTGGAAATTCGCTTGACTTGCACACACTCTGAGACTCACATCCAAACTACCTTTATCAGAAACAGCACGTTGACCCAGCCACTCGAAGTCCACGTTCCCAGTTGAAGTCCACGAACGGTGTTCGATCAATATCATCATGGACTTTGATTTCATTTGGTTCGAATCCTTTATGCTTGTACAGAAAAGTAATTACCACCTGAAGTCTTCAGAGCACTCTACTTTCATTATATTAAGAAACAGAGTGGCAGATGACATTCCGATGGATTTCATCTCCGGCATGTTAATCAACGAGTTGCTCCCATTCAGACAATTTCGGTTGCTCATAGGCGATGTTAATTTTTACAAGTTATCTACTGCCGGTACTGCAAAGGGCTTCTTAGGATTCAGAGAATTCCTGAAGAACATTCGAGAAAATTAAGGCACATGAGTATCCAAGACTTCTCGAGGTACTGGACCAACAAACGAAAAGTATAGTGACTGTCGCACATGAATTCCGTGTCTTGAAAGCCTCCACGAAATTTTTGGGCAAAAAATGGAAGTTTTCAAAGTGTTTAGAGAGGTCAGGAATGGAACAGGAAATGTGTTCGGGTGACGTGGGCGTCATTGTTGGAGAAACGCACGACATCTTAATATAACGCTGAGGTATATGTTCGCAATGTTCATGGCAGACCATAATAGTAATATGGAAACTGCAACATTCAGTATACAGCTGGCTTATGATCCGAATCCCAAGAGGACTTCAGACGACCCAAAAGCTTTTTCCTTTACTGGAGAGGAGAGTCGATACTTTATTGTGAACCGAAAGCCACCGTGGGAATATCTGCGTTATTTGGAGGAAACGAGGGACGGATTTCGTTAAATGTCTGGATAATTCTGTTTGAGTGGAGGTTGTGGTTGGCCTTTATGTTCCTCCTGCTTTGGAATGCTGTTTCCTTTCCTTCTGACTTATTGGGGAAAAGGGGTTCTTACCACCCGAAGGGTATTCAGCTACACTCTCACAGATATTCTCGGTGTTGGGGGTGCCTCGAGATCTACCCGATATGTCGAGAGTCCACCCTCAGAAAGGTTCAACAAAAATACTAAAGGTGGAACGTAAATTGCTGTGACTGCTTAAACGATATGACCTGTGACCTAAACTGACAATTAAAACAAGTAATGACCGTCGGTGTAATAAAACTGGTGACAAACTGAGACAAAACTGTACTTTTTCAAAACCCAATTTAATGAGACTAAAAAACAATACAACTTCTCTGATCGGCGTCTCACACGTAAGTCCGTGGTCTTCGACCACTTCACACAAATATATCTTAAAACTTAACAAATACTTAATCTTCTTTATGTAAATAACAAACA
>JAQGAD010002698.1:0-12545 GCA_034696625.1 Isotomurus palustris
ATCGAGCCTCACTTTGTGCATGTCGTACTCTCCCAAGGTCGCCGAATACAAAGGATATTCCGGAATGGGAACGAGAACTCCTGATTTCAAGTTGTCGTTCCTTTCATCACACTTGAAGAGTTTCAAACAGGCCTGCTCAATCGGAAAATCGGAATCAATACAACTTTATATTTGTTAACTTTCCTCTTCTACTTTCACTTTGGGGATAGTTGAGACACTACTGACTCGAATTTTTTAACATTGGGCTTTGGGTTCCAGTTCCAGGGGAGAAAGTCGAGACTATCATACGCATTATTTACCCGAATTCCTTCGGAGGCTCCAGCACACAAGACAACATCATCTGGATTTGCCGGAATCCCATTATCTCTTCGTTTAATGAATTCGGCGACATGTGTCCTGACTACCTCCAGGCCTCTCGAGTCGCTGTACGAGCCTACAAACAAAATTGCCTCTCAGTTAATGTTCCCAGAAATGCCGCATATGATGGGAAAAGTCGCGTCTCCTTTCACACAGATTTATTCAGTTTAATAACGAAGACTAAGAATAGTTGCACGATGGATGGTTTGTTTGTTAAAGTGTATGAGTGTCTACATCTTGTACGTGTTGTTTGATTTGAAATCAAACTCGTATTCTAAAGTCTCAAAGCTAAATGATTGCTAAAAGATTCGTTCAATAAATAATTAACTGAGCCTTCCTGAGGAGTCGGGATCAAAATTTCTTTTATGAAGCTAAAAAAGAGTTGCTTGCTGACCTGCACTTCCGCCTCGACAGGAGGAAAGAATTTTGCGAGCTTTCTCCTTTACGTCCTCCTTAAACATAGTGGTGTCTATCAGTTGTGGACAGGCCACTAGAGCTAAAACCTATTTTACACAAATCACAATCAATATCTGGGGAAAAAGTCCCATGGGGTAGAGTGAGATGAATTGGGATATCTCCGATACTCCGATCGTCCATGTGTCGTTTCCGAAATTTATCTCAAATCGCTAAATCCGCCCTGTTAATTGTATATTCTACTTTCTTACCTCTCTAATGAAGGTGATCGGCCTTTGTCCCATCGCATGAGCATCTCCCAAGTTGAATTTAAGAACCGCATTGAAAGGCTTTACTGCTCCCTGAAAGTATTCGTTCACAATATGTGAATTAACTTGTATATCCAGGCTGAAGACTTCTTATTAAAATAAAGTTATTGGAATCAGAATCGAAAAGAAATAATACGTAGAATTTCTAAAGAAAATTGTACCGATCTGAGCTCGTGTTCGATTTGCAGGGCTCTTTGTATGAGAGGGCCTCTTACAACATATTCCATTGCTTTCAAAGTCAGAACGTTAGGGTTGGTCGTTTTGATTGTCAAGGTTCTGCTGTTCGAACGCAAGCATTTTATCTTCGTTGATTTTGAATCCTCATCAGAGGCGTTTGAAGGAGAGATTACAACCATTGTAAATGAAAATGCAAATGAAATTCTCAACAACTCGAAACGAGAGGCCAATGCACAATGGGGCTAAATGCGATTAAAATACTTCAAGAATCTGGGGCTGGTCTGCTGGTGATCTCACTTGCCAAGATGCTTAAGCTTAATGGAAAGCTCGTAAGATAATAGTTGACAAATGCATGTTGACTGTACCTACTGCCCTGCCACTTGCCAGATGTACAATATTCTCTCATAAATTGAGATCTGAACCCAGAAGTTCAGATTTTATATCGGTAGTGCATATTTGTGCAATATATCCTTCTCAGTTGCAACACTTGGAAAATTGCAACACGTTGGCTTCTGCTGAAACATCATACCAACATAGAGAATAGAGACCGATCTTATCGATGACCTCTTGCTAACCCAAGATAAGGATATGAAACACATGAACTGTTAGCATTAATTTTGATGCTTAAAATATTGCATTCAACTTGAGGATAAGAATGAGGGACATTTCGCATCTTTTTGAGTGCTAACGTTCAGTCGAGGAAAGCTCAACAACGTTTCCTCGTACTTCAAGAATTTAGTGCAGTTCAGAGTTAACTGTATTAAGCCGTTCATGTCTCCTTACATTTCATTTGATTTTCGCAAGCAAAATACTGTCCGAATATTGCTATTTTGGCTAATGGCCCAGTTATTCTGTCATTTTATGAGATCCAGCTGTTTTAGACCATTTTGATTTCAAAAAAATATGTCTGCTTTTAGTCCTTTCGCAAAAACTTGTTTACGCAATAGCGAGAAGATAATGTATAGAGATCATTTCCAGTTTATGGTGTGTTTGAGATTCTTTTAGATTGCTTTATTCGATAATTGAATCGTCGAAGACATGTCAAAGTCATGTTTTGTGAGTGAGAAAATCATACAGCTGTTGGACTTGCTGCTTCCAAAATGATGGTGTTGAATTCCCCTGAATTGGCAGCATACAAATGATGTTTACCATCGGTGATGACCTTGAAAATCAATTAATGCATGTAAGGAATATTGCAATAAACTACACGAATAAATATCTTACATGATAGTTCGTTACGGCAGGTTCTCTCTGGCGTGCTATGTCTTCTGCAGGGTAGTGATCAATGATAGACTTGGATCCGTATATCAAGGTCAAAGGAATGGAAGGATTCAAGGCGTTTATACGAAGAATCAAAGGTTTTTTAGCCCAAGCAACATCTAGACACATACTTTTGAATGCGACCTCACCACTGGAAGAAACCCAGGGATGCAATTTTTACATAGCAAACCCATGAAATTAAAAATCAAATAATCTTACGTAGGGTTAAGGTTATTTAGATGATAGACGTAATTTGTAATGATTTGTGACGCGTCTGGGATATAGTCGGAGAAACTGCTGATTAAGTCATCTCTACTCCACTTGAGGAAAGTAGGCCCTGTGTCGCGTGTGTGAACAAAGCAAATGATTGTAATTTAATTTGTATTGATTCATCATCAGTTATGGTGGTCATGTCTCATGCACCAACCTGTCAGACGAAGTATATCATACATGTTCACAGGCAGATGGTAAACTGCTTTCAAACCTATGGAAAGAAAGAATCCATACTTGCAATCCGCTGGAGTTTTTGGCCTCTCTTTGAAACCCTGAGCAGCAGTAGAAGATTTAATGTGTATAGTATTTGTGAATAAATTATGTAATTACTTAATTACTAATCGTTAGTACTTAGTACTTACCCAGGGATCAACGCAAATCAATTTATCCACTCTGTGATGCATCAAATAAAAACATTTAATTATTGTGGATCTAGTTACACACTGCTGTCCATTTAGGTTGAAATTGCCTACAATCAAATAGTATGTACCTGTCGGGATAGGACAGAGCGTATGCGAAGGTCAGGAATCCCCCAAAACTATGGCCAAGAAGAATCATTTTTTGCAACCCCATTTTGTTCCTCCACATTTCAATTGCAGTGACAAATTGGAGTTCTGCTTCTGTTGGATCTGTGCTGAAAACAGGTCGCGAACTACTGCCAAATCCTAAGGAAGAAGATAGCTTTTAGTTTGCACAATTTTTAATTAATCAATGATAAGTCAGTTTACCTGGAACATCTATTGCAATAACAGGAAACCGTTCTGCTAAAGCATCAAGATTTTTAATCCACATCGCTAATCCCGACCCTAAACCGTGAATCAAAACTATCGGGACCCTGTCACTATTCTCGGTAACTGTTGAAGAATACAACGTCCACACGAGCACATCCTGGTCTCCGATTACAGGTCCAAGATTGACATATTTTGTATTAAATCCCGTTTGCAAGTCTGGATCAATTAAAAAAGTACATAGTCTTATACACATTAATATCTCCAGACAGCGTAATATAGATTTCATACGAAACTTACACGAGAGTACAATTGCCTCAGAGCGTCTTAAGTTTTCCCGTGCTGCACAAGCAGTAGTTGTCCAACTGTAAGGGCAGCTGAAATACGATTGATTTTCTTTTAAAAACTAACTGTCTAACTGCTTACTCCTTTCAGTTTCTATTCAAATCATAAGCCTTACGCTAAATTGTCATCTAGTTCCGCATTATAATGTTGCTCTTCTTCGGCCATAGTTGTTTGTAAACTTCAACTTTATTACTACTATTTTTAAGTAAAACTTAGAAAATACAGCTTCTAGTGTTTAGAAGATTTGGATATTTTTTTGCTGAGGTTCCGTTTTCGTAAGTAACATACTGCCAATTGAACTTAGCGATAGCTCTAAAAATTTAGGACCTTGAATATAAATCATTCGCGTGAAAACATACTGCCAATTTTGACTTCCTTCCACGGCTCCAGCGTACGAGGGGTTGTGCGTGCTGTCGCGATTTGTATTTAATTTTAATACATTCGTTCGTTTTATCATCCTGAAAATGCTTCCATGACTTTGCCAGCAGTTTGGTTGTCTTTTTTGTCTTGAAATATCATTTCTCGAGTGAATTTGAGGTGAGTTTAGCTTTAGGCATAATTTCGCTCAAATGTTAATATTGTTGTATTGTTTTATTAATAATTTGTTAATAATTTGCAAAATTCTGCGTCTTGTGGTTTTTTTAATACGCTTAAAATTGTAAAGAGTTTTTTAAAAACAATTTATCACACTATCTTTTATTTCTCTTGTTTTAGAATGTCAGGTTTTGATCCTCCGTCTAGCGAATGACTAAAAATCCCACACGATTGCTTGGCTGCGTTAATCACAATGTCGTGAAAAAGGTCAGGTTGAGCAGCGTACACGTGATGTCCAGCTTCTAAAGTCTACACCAGAAAAATCCAACGTGAGTTACTTCTAAAAGTCTAACAACTGCAAGCTTTGTAAAATATTCTTTCTCACGTGGTAATCGACAAACGCAGGATGTCTTCGCCTGGCTACCTCTTCTGCAGGATAATGATCCACCCACGACTTCGAGCCGTAAATTAATGTTAATGGGACATTTGGATCTAATAAATCAATGCGTAAATACATGGGATTCTTCGCCCATCCGAATTCGGCCATCATTGTTTTGAACGCACATTCGCCTCTAAAATTCATTTAAATATGTGATTCAATAGTATTGATATTCAATTTGCACGTAATTTAATTAGTTACGTCGGATTCTGAGCGTTAATGTGGAACACGTAATGAGGTATGACTTGTGATGCCTCGTGTATAAAATCAGAAAAGTTTGCTATCAAATCTGCCCGTATCTTTCCGATGACTTTGGGCCCTTTGACAAACACAATAAATTAATGAAAATGTTTCAGTGTAAATAATTCAAGTAACAATAGTTAACAACACACTTACCGAAAGGACCACAAAACCTGACGACCCCCAAAGGGTTCAATTGTAAGTAATTTAAAGTCCTCACAACAGCCCTGTGGTGAATTGGAATGTGAGCGATATCCGACAGATCCCCTGGTTTCTTGTTGAAGCCCTGTGAATCGAACATGTTTATCTTTGTTTCGGTACTTGACTTATAACACTTAAGTTATAACTTTCTACTTACCCAAGGATCAGCGCATATCAAATGAGAAACTCTGCAATTAAAACACTGCGCTCAGTTAAATTGGTTAATAAAATATGGAGAGGACTTTTCCAATGATCCTTTACCTATTCGGGTGCGTTAGACTGTAAGAGAATGACAAGAAGCCACCAAAGCTATGTCCTACTAAGATCATTTTTTCCAGATTTAATTTACTTCTCCAGGCTTCCAAAATTTTAATGAACTGTATTTCTGCTTCTTCGGGATCGTCACTAAATACTGGTCTTGAGCTTCTTCCGAAACCTGCTCTCAAAGCAATAAATATTTAGTTGAAAGTTCAGATCAATTCGTTGAATCCTAGATTATTAATCACCTGGCAGATCAATCGCATAAACTGGAAAGCATGAATTGGAGAGAGAGTCGAAGTTCTTTGACCATAATGCAAGTCCTGATCCCAATCCATGGATCAAAACTATTGGCACTCCTTCTTGTGAATTGTTTGCTGACCATGTCCACACCAAGATGTCCGTCGTCCCATCCAATACAGGTCCCACATTGACATATCTAGTTGTATAAGGTCCACTCACATCTGGCCAAACAAAGATCACATTTAATTTTAAATCATCTTTCGCAAACTATTTCATAAAATAGTGAGAATCAGCGTTACTGCTCAATATAGCTTTTTCTGCTTTTTCAAGAATTTGCGGAGACGTTTGACACCAGTTTACCCAATTGAAAGGGAACCTATGAATAGACATTTTAACTCGTATTTTGCCCAAGTTAGGTTGAAATAGGAGCTTAAGTTGCTTAAGTTCCAAACTTACCCTAATTCGTGAGAGATGGAATCGTTACAGTTCGGAAAAGCACTTGAAGAAGGGGTGGCCGCATCTTCATGATTCTTCTCAAGTTGGTTTTCACTGGTCTGGTCACTATTTTCTCTGCTTTCTGTGGATATGGATTCTCCAGGCTTTGTCTCAGCAGGACGAGAGACGACGCTGTCTTGGATTGGATTAGTGGAATCAATTTTGGTATCCTGCGGCTGAGACATTCGAATACAACTTGTGAAATCGCGTTAGTTCCTTTTTTCAAGGAAAGCACTCAGGATTGAATAAGTTTGTGCGATAATCACAAAAAAATTGATTTGAGTTGTGATTTATTCTGTCTGAAAAAACAATGTGGATGAACTGAAAATGAATTAATGAGATGGACGGATTCGAGTACGCTCGGATTGAAGTACAACTGGGAGCATTCCCTTGGAATCACGCTTTAAGAAATAAGATCTCCGTTTTATTTTTGTTATTGTTGACAGTAGAGAGTTCCCTGCTGTCGCTGGCAAATCTGTACCACCAGTTGATCCGTGTATTGTATAATCTATATGTAAGCAGTGTGATTGTGGCCCACTTAGGCCACTTTTGCAGCTAGTGTGAATGTGGAGGATGCATTACTATGCAATGCCTTTGCAATGCAATGCTTTTTACATCCAGTCAATGGTCCAGTCATCCAGTCTGTTATGCTTACGTAATAATATGGTGTACACCTGAATCTTAATCCCGAGTTGCATAAATTCATATCTGATGTCACAATTTACAGTCAATTATTCCGAGCACGCAATTACATGCAGTTTATTCAATGCTTCCAAAGCGAATCAATTCATGTTTAAGTTCATCAATTCAACACAATAATCTAGCAATTTATTACCAGTTTATATATGACATTTGAGGACTGTAATCATATTGTTGTAAAATTATATTGACCATGCACATCTTTCAAAATCACTCCGATTCTGATGGTTGTTTAACTCTAAACGCATGAATATTCTGAGATGTTAAAATAAACAGGAAATCTTCTACAGCAGCTGTACCTAATACGTTCAGAGGAGGATCGATGGCTAACACCATTTGTTTTGCAACATGAGACACTTTCTTTCCAGTCCGACGATTTCTAAGATCAGTTTGAACCCCCACGGATTGGCGATACAAGTACACATGTTTGGAGGCATCGACCAATGCAACAAATGAATGATCTAAAATATCCAACAACACATATTTATGGAGACTAATAGAAGGTTATTACGATACAAATGCCTCCCGTATGACATTGAATCCATGGATTATACCTTCCGGGAATACGGTGAATCTCCTATCCTTTTTCGAAGCTTGGACATAGCCCATAGCTAAGAAAGTCGAAAGGTGATCAATCTGCCAACTTGCAGCAGAACTCCTTTCAGAGGAGTTCAGTTTCGAGGGAGGCTGCCACACAATAGCATCCACATCGTGTCGGATGCTGAATGAGGGTAGTTTATGAGCTCCATAATTTGAAGAAAAAAGCCATTGATGAGACGATAGACTCGCCTGTAAAAATCAAAAATATAAATAGTGCTGCATAAATAATAGGTTATGTTGACTATTCGTCACGCATTAAACAAGGCCATCGCACCAGCAGTTGGTACGAGCTAATTAAGTAATCTTCCACTTATTTACTTAATTATGATGCTCGAGGGCGTATTATATATTAATAACACTGAAAACTTACAAAATGAGTGGTGCATTGAGCATCTTTTCCGATTCTCATAAGCGAGCTTGAGTCCACAGGAAAACTATCACATTCTTCTAACTGTTGACCATCATACACTTCCTCTGCTGCTTCCTCCTAAAGAGGATGATCTCGTTTGAGAATTTATACAAACAAATAATTAATAATGTCACTATAAAACGAACCTTCTTGTCAGAGCAAAGACTTCCCAGTAGACTTTCGATTTCTGTCATATCAAGGTCACTTATTTCCTTTCCATACAGTTTTTCAGAAAAGATGGATGAATTGTTATCCCACACTTGTCCAGACTCGGCTTTGCGCAAAACTATCTCAAGTTGATTGTACACAACTGATTTTGAGTCAGAAGCAGCAACTCTGCACATAGGGAAAATTATACGGTGACCCGTTCTTTTTTATAGTTGTAACTGTTAACAAAATAGGCTTAGTACCCTGAGTCTTTAATTGTCCAGGAAGATTCATCTGGTTTGATATGATGCAATAATTCTCCTTCTAAAAGAATCTGGCTATTTAACGCACAACAAATCTTATTGGGTAGAATTTCTAAATTCAAATCAGCCTTCTTTGCATCATTTGGAATCCTTAGCCAAACAGTAATTTCTTCTGCTGTCTGCCTCCAAAAATAATTAATTTGCAGTTCTTCTTCCCCTGATTTACAGAAATTATTCTTACCGTTAGATTAAATTAACTTATATCTATATATGTTGTTGCATTTTGCACCAACAGGCAAACAAACACACGCATACACAATCGCAAAAAACTTGCCTTTCTTCGTGCTTCCAATATGTGTGTATCGCAGAGGTTGGCCATCAGCGTAGTAAAACTCAAACTGGTTATCGCTGGCGATAACAATTCCATTACCGTCCAACTCAATACTGCCGTACCGAATGGGGCCAGTACCCACAAGGGATCGTGTATTCTTTAATTCCCATGTGCCCGAAACAGATCCTACAATAATAAAAGTCTCCTAATCAGTACTCAAACAATTACAAATCCCGATATTAAAAATACATAGTGAGAAATAAGGTTACCAGCTTTTAAAGTTATCCAACTTATTGTAGTCGTGAATGAACGCTTTGAACATTTTTCAAGTAGTGGCGTGTAAGGAGACTGCAAGACTTTGGCAAGATGTTCATCATGCTTACTTAAGGAATCCTGATCTCTAACCCGAACAATAAGAGCGTCGATAAAAGTGTCTCCCTCAGTTTCGTACTTCACGGCATCTTGGAGGACAAACGGGTCGAAAGAGTTATCTACTTCAGTGAGTTCAGTGAACTGAAAACGCTTGATAACCTGGCCATAAAATCCCGAAATAAGCATGCTGCATGTTTTCACCAGTTTCATGTAAATGCAAACTATCTACTTACAGTCCACGATTCAGAGTCGAGAGATCGATCTCTGGTCTCCACAAGATAAAGAGCTCCACAACCATCAGTTACCAATGCTTTCCGTTCGTCCAAAAATTTAAAGGTCGCGTTAAATCTGCTCTCATTCTTAACATGGACATACGGAATCTTGAAGCATTCTTTGATATCTTTGAACTGGAATTGGTTTCCGGGCTCATAAATATCAGACTAAAATTGAAAATGCATATTTGGTTTAAATCTGTTCAGAATTCATCAGGCGTGTACACTTTCAGAACATACATTTATTTCATAGCTGATTCTACGGATTTTCCATTCACTGTCTACCGTATAGAATGACTTCTTAAACCAGGGGTCACTGTGAAGACAGTTATGGGTTGTGAAAATGTGTAGGCGTTGCGACGAAATCTCATCCTTCGTTTCAATCTTCTCAAGAGCTACAAATTCAACCCAAGTTCAAAAATATTTTTGTTTAAAAAATGTTGTGTGTATTCGTTGTTCCGCAGCAATTCCGCTCTAACAATGAATATTAATAACATTAATCAGACTCACAAATTCCTAATTCCTTTTTGTACTCTGGAAATTTGTCATTCGACAATTTGTACCCTTCAAAGTTTGCATCCAGTAGGTCTCGATTCGGCTTCAACTCCACAAACGCCGGTCTCGGCACTTCCTCCTCAAGTTTCATGGTCGACGATTTTGTTTCTTCACTCTGCAGTGCCCCAGGTGTGCTCGAATTTGAAATACTTCCAAATACTTCAGAAAAGTTCAAGTACTTTCTAAGCTTGCGTGCAGTAGCCGTTACGGTACACGTCAGACGTCAAATAAACCTTCGTAAATAAATACAATGTGCTTGTTTATTGTCTAGTTGTTTCAAAAGAAAGAGAGTCCCGCCATACTGGGGTACTTTGAGATCATCTCATATGTTGCTCGCTTCTCTAGATCAATCTTACCCAAACTCCAAAACTCCAAATTATTTCAACAATTTTCAGAATTAAAATACTTTCATAATTGACTTAATCAGAAAAATTAAAGGCACAATTTATGAAGCTAATATTCAAAGCTGTGTATGGTTTTCTTGTCATTTTACATTAGAATGTTCATTGGATGAGTGCAGTTGGTGAAAGCATTCAATCTGTGCCAAGTGCATTGCAGTGTACTGCAGTGAAAGTGCAGCATACAGTATTCAGGTTTCATAATAGTTTTGTTATTGAAAGTTGGTGTATCCGCCTCATTAAATCTGATTCTATGAATAACTTATTAACAGTTGTATGCTAGCAGGTTGGAACAAACAACTTGGCTTAATACTGTTTGTGTGAAATCATATTAAAGAAGTTTACAGAGGAGTATATCCTCAGTAATCCATTAGATTGGTATTCACGATCGCTCTTAGACTCCTGAGATACTTAATGTGAGCATGTGTATGAGGATAGGCCAAGAATAGTTCCAATACAAGAGTGTACGCGAAGGAATTCATCTTGCACTTTATATCTATATATACCTACATGCAACAGTGAAGTAGGGTATTCTGTGTGTCATCATAGTGAAGTGTTCGGATGGATGTTCGGATTGGTTTTCACAGTAAGATGGATTTTGTGTCTGTTTGTGAGTGTTTTTAATTAACAGAGAGGGTCTTGATAATTACGAATCTGCGAACTTGCTCCGATTTCCGTAATCAGACAACCTTGTTGTTAGCAAATACAAAACTTTCACCACCGATAAAGAAGAAACGAATTCATTGCCAAGTTGTATTTATAGTTAGTTTGCGATGTTAGTTGTTTGAGTGGTGCGAATATCTCGTTCTTCATTGTGTAGTCCGAAACTCCGTTGAAGTGATCTGGTTATCATCCGTGTCTATACTCATTGCATTTTAGTGTTGGGTTAACATCGAAAGTATTCGGATATTTCGGAAAGATGATCACGTCTATGATTCCACTGGGTTCCCCAGTCGCTTCTCGGGTATCGTCAACTGTGACTCGGTCCTTGCGCTGCTCTTTAGGAAGTGGTCCAGCGTTATTGTCCACTTCTCGTGGCTCCAAAACTACCAACATGCCACCAACACGGTGTGTCAGTCATCATGAGTGTCACCAAAGTCAAGGTGCGTGATATTCCATATATGTAATTCTCTATTGTCTCCTATAATCACCAGTTTGAAGTAAGCTTAAAAGCCTGGTCATGCTTAATGTAAAGTTGGAGAAAGGATCCAGATTGCAACATTTTGGTTTTCCACATACATACAAGCACGAATGAAGCATGTGTGGCTTAAGTGGATTTTGGAAATTAGACCATAAGGACAATGGACATAAGACTGAATGGGGATCAATGTACAGTACTTTGTAGGTTGCCGTTTGTCCTCATCCAAGGGGAATTGAAACAGTTGACTGGCTTTATTGAAAGACGATGATAGGAATATATAAGTGGATATAAGTTATATAGCATTCAATGTAGAGAACCAATAATGAGAATGGATGTGGTAGCTGTCTCATCATCAATGGGAGACTTCTAAAGGTTGAAATGGTATGTTTTACGGATTCCTCATAATAAGTAGAGAAACTATATAGGAAGACCGTGGGGATGAGCTTTCCCTTCTGGGTAGTGTGAGAAGATGGAATTCTGATGCAATCGATATTTCGGCTTGCTTGTGTACGTGCGAGTCAGCAGTCACTCCACTTTCTCTTTGCATCTTGTGACTTTCCCCTGAATCTTTGTTTCTTCGTCACATCATCACGATGTGAACACTAACTTCAGTTTGTTTTTCTAACTCTGCTTTCCTTTAATACTTTCCTGGAATTTATTCACTGCCGTGTCATAACCAATTTTGTTCAAACAATCAGATCAGGCAGAGTTATTTTGTTGAGGTGTTGGTTCGCTTGAGCTGTTTTGTTCTAACTTAGTTATGCCTGTTCTTGGGCAAGGGTTTTGAAGTACATATGTTTTAAACGTCAAGGTGGATTAAGGAAGCTGTTTACTCACTGTGTATCGTGTAAAAGTTGGAGAATAAGACACTGTGGGACTTAACTATAGGAGAAACTAATCATTCCGGCCTGTTCTGTGAGGTATGTGGTTTAGTACAGGAGAGTAGTTGGAGTTTTCTGTTTTTCTTTCTGCTTAGCACCACTTGTTACATCCAATTCTTACCAATTACTTTTAACCACTTTTCATTTACACTTCGGGAACCGCCAGGCCTTGCTTCTTTACAACCGTATATGTCATTGCTATATA
>JAQGAD010002699.1:0-12542 GCA_034696625.1 Isotomurus palustris
AGAAATATACTAAGTGGAATAAATACTGGAATAGATACTGCATGTTACAGGTCACTGGAATAAAAGTGCATGGTAAAGTAGTCAACTCAAATTTATGCTAAATTTCAGTGTCTATCTAAAATACAGAACTGTCGTCAATAGTCACTTTTTTATTATTTATTCAAAGTTATTTTGCTAGAAAAACCAATCCCATGAAGCATGATTGGTTTTTTTTGGATATGCTCGAGTTTTTAGATTTTTATAATAAGAAAGTATTATACTGTGGACTCTTTGATTGCCACAAATATCCATAGTTCCTTATAAGCTTAGACGGTTTGACTCATATTGCTCGCTTGCTTGTTGCATCAAAATTGTGAAATCTTCCCGGGCCCACTGAGTACTTTGTAGATAACCAATGTGCTTGTTCCTGACAAAAAGCGAAAAATTGTATTCTTTTTACTTACAGACATCGCGAGACTGGATGATAGTGGATGTTACAAACGATGTTTTTAAAGAATTAGACGATTTAATGTGATGAATTCCGACATCTGCACGATTAAGCCTGTTGTGGTGGTGTGAAATTCGGTTCCTCTGTGTTCCCTGCATGGCCAAGGGAAACTGTCCTCCGCGACGAAAATGAATAATTTCCTATGTGCGCAACGGCTTCTGAGATAAAATCTTGTTTCCTTTTGGTTTTTTGAAAACTCTAAATTCATTTAACTAAACTGTTCGTGTTTTGTAGTTTAGCTAGTTGTGAGTGCCGTACTGAATTAATTATTGTAGAGTTTATTACTAACCGGGAGTCTGATTTTTCCTGCATAACATACAATGTGTTTACACTTGTCTGGAATTTTGGAAATGCACAATGAAGTCACGAAAAATCAGGCGACACATTCTTATTTCTGCAATATGAAAATGATATGCTTCATGTCGTACTGATACAGTTAGTTTTACTTCAACTTTAATATCTTACTTAACTTATGAACCAACTACCTAAACTAATTCGTTGCTTAAAGTCACGCAATGGTCACAACCTGCTAATGTCCCAGCATCCCTTTACCATTTAGCTACGGCTACTTAATTAGTTAACTTTATAACTATGGGCCACTTTATGTCCATGGAATGTGTGTGCAAAGTGAATATCTGGGCTTCGAGAATCTGCTTGCCGTATGTTTACAATTACAATCATACGTTTTGAAATGTATTTTCTACCTTTCTGAACCAAGGTGAACTTTCATGGGACCAACGCAATCCAGTTAAGGAAATAAGGGAAAGAGAAATGAAACACGATGCCATCAAATATGCATTAGAAGCTACATTCCATTATCTTACATTTTACTTATTAACCAATACTTTTTAGATTTTATCGCATTTATGTTATCATAAATAATACTTTCTTCACAATTTCTTTATAATGTATCTTAAAATAGTGTGTAGAATATCCAAAACAAGGTTAGGTTTGAATTGTACTGCAGCTCATCATATACGGAAAGCTTTTTCTGATCTAGGAGCACACTGTAAATTACTAAAAAACAATTAAAATTAGTGTGAGAGATTGTGAGGAATAAATCACTGAGGTCGACAAACCCCAAC
Source organism: Isotomurus palustris (assembly GCA_034696625.1). NCBI lineage: Eukaryota > Metazoa > Arthropoda > Collembola > Entomobryomorpha > Isotomidae > Isotomurus > Isotomurus palustris. The sequence goes on from JAQGAD010002699.1 coordinate 1,573, forward strand.
AAGAAATGAAATTACTTTGCGCATCGGGCATTGAATTTTGAAACTGCTGCTACAAGTTACAGCAAAGTGTTCTGAATACATTTGTCTTAATGTAATTCTACAAGAAAAGGTTTAGTCATTAATTTAAAATTGTTGTTTCAATTTTGCAACCTGGGTCAATCTTCTTTGGTTGGACGGACGAAAGAGAATAAAATATTTTTATTTTGGAAATAGGAGAGGCTTCATAAAATATTTAGTGTATATATTAATTGTGTTCTTGGAAGTTTATGCAGAGAGTTTCATATCGAAGGTAAAAAAAAAGAGTGTGAGGTCTTCGAGCAAACCGGGTGGATGATGTGGAGATGAAGGACATTTGAGCCAGTAAGTCATTCTGGTTGGGGACTGGGGACAGCACGTGAATGCTTGACCTCCGGGACAACGAGCACCCATCAGGTGGTTGGTGACTTCGTTTTCCAAGCAAGGAGTCAATGCGAGACTCCGACATCACGTGTGAAAGCAATCTACGCACACAAAGTTATATAAGATAAGACTCATCACATACTCCTATCACACGTGTTAATGAGATAAGCCTTACCTGGGGAAGCATCTTGTGCTAAACACAAGGCGAGTCCGAGAACAATGAAAAATGAGACACTTAAAAAGGAAACCTTCATCTTTGCACCCTTAAAGACGACTTAAGGGAGTTCGAAAGTTGTTTTGATTGTCACCAACTGCTAAATGAATCCTTGAGCAAAGTAGGAGTCCACTTTGAAAGCTCAAAGGGCTATGTCCTAGTAAATACAATCCAATATTCAAAAGATTCGATGAGGTTAACTGAGTCGTCTCAATTAACAATGGAAATATCTGGAAACTGAATCATGATGTAAAAAGTTTGAATACAGTAGCCAGTGATAATCGCGAATTATTTATAGATTGTTTAAAGTTGCTATTCCTCTATTCAAAACTCATAGCCAGTCTTATGTGATTAAGTGTCCTTAGAAAAGCATGAAATGAAATCCTTATGATCCTAGTCATTTTTGCAGTAACCAGTTTCTGTCAAAAACTTTCGCAGACTCGAACATCACCAAAATGTGTGTAGGGTGTTTCATCTCAAAAGCCGCATGTTTCTGCAAGCGGTACGCAAGAGCACCAGCAGTCAGCAATTAACTCATGCTACAATTGCAGTCCCTTTGTCACCACGTTAATTATTACGAATCACTAATAATCTACTGCTGGTACACTAGACTGTATTAGTTTGTGTCACGAAATTTTTTAACTAGATTCTACAATGTTAAACAAAATACATTCGTCGAAAATAGTTTTAAGAAGTATATTGACACAATTACATAAAGTACAAAAGTGAATGAGGATCTAAACATGTATCTAGAGCACTACACAAGTATCAGTATTATTATCTTTCTGCAGATCAGCAGTACTCTCCTATTCCCCATAAATGCTTTCTGAGCCACGATAATCGTTTAATTTCTTGTTCCGCACTTTAAAAGCTATGGAAAATAATTGATCGATGATGGAATACATCCGAGTTTTGAAAAGTTTGCACAACAGTGAGAAAGCTAATGGATTTGCGTAAGCAAGTGGTAAAATGAATACACTCTGACAACGTACAAAATTGAGGGGCAGAACGTTCCGGTGTCCCAAGCAAATTTGCGTGGTCCTCAAAAGCAGATTCTTAGGTTCTTTGTGGTGTCCTCAGGTTTCTAAACATGTGAGGTGATTTCAGACATGAAAACGTGATGGATTGAAGTGAAAATAGAAATTGAGATATTATGAAGTGAATAGGAAATTACCACACATGAAAACGAGGAAAAAAGCTGAGGAAAATCAGTTAATAAATCCAGAGCTACAAGTTTTCACTTTGCACTTCCCTTCCCATTTCACACTTCCTTTTTACTCGCTTGTGTAGTGAACAGCTGACCCTCCTTTTTGTCACGGAAGCAGAATTATTGGTAAAGTATGATGTACGTAGTAGAATAATTAGGTCCGTGAGGGAAATAATGCCCTATGGACACTTATCCCAGGGGAAGGGGGCATTTAGTTTAGCATATTGGACGAAAATGATGGGGCATTGCAAAGGGGAGCATTTCTTCTAAGGGGACATCCACATCGGGAAGTACGGTAAATTATGCAAAGGAAGGTCCTAGGTTTTAGTTTATTTTAGTTCGTATGTTGCAATGTACGTCCAATAAATGAGCATGGTCCTTTCTTCATTATTTATACCTAGCATCGATTTCCGTTTGAAGTTTTAGCATGGAAAAGGAGGAATAAAATAAGGTTTTTATGCAAAATTTTCATATGTTTAAGAAACCACTAATGTACCAAAAACAATTAAGTGAATCAAGAATTTCCTTATTTATATCTTTCACAATTCGCAATGGGTTGAAAAAGGTACAATACAACCCTTTTGATCACCAGTGATGGACTTGAAAGCAAACGTGTCGATAGAATTTAGATTTAAAGTGAAATAGAAGCTTTTATCATGGCGTCAACTGATATGTGGGAAACTTTAGATGTGGCCCTTAAAATATTTTCAAAAGTTTCTGTTGCTATCTATTCTGTAAATCCGTATACCAAAACACTACATTGTCGTTCTCTTAGCCGTATTCAAAGTATAAGGCTTTACTTCAGTGTATTTTACTTTGCAATAAACATTCTAGCTTGCCTTGGAACACTAAATGGATTACTTAGAAATAGCCACATAAATTTGTACGACCATTTAGAACTATTAATGGTCACAATCATATTTTTGTTGGTTCTGGGTATAACAATCGCTCCATGTTGGATCTTTGCTTTTCATCAAGAAATCTTGCTAGGAATTGTGAACGAATTAAAGGATTACCAAAACTTAACGAAAGGTAATTGCAGAAACAATTTCGGTCTTAAATATTTGTGAAAACAGTGCAAATTGAATTTATTGTAACAGATCTGAAGCCGTCTCTTCGTAAGAAAGCCAGCACCGAAAAAACCGTTTATCTAAAAATGCTGGAGTGTGGAATGCAATTCTTCGCTATCGCTTGTGGACTTATTGCCGTGATTGTAGGACCAAGCGCGGTCGTATGGGAAGTTGATGCTCTGGGTCCCTACGTTTCATTGATGCTTTACAATTATTTAGGCTCGTGGCAACAGAAGTGTCTTCGAATTTTATTAGTCTGGTTACTAGCAGTGGAGTTGTTTCGAGTTGCGGTAACATTTTTTCTTTGTTCAATTATCATACTCTTAACCATAAATGCAACGTTAAGCGAAATGACCTTCCTCATTTGCGAAAATTCAGTTCACAGGAACAATAAACGGATTTCGAAGTTAATATTTTTCATGAAGGCAGCTGATGCTTTTAGAGCGATGGAAGTATTCTTTCAGAAAAACGACAATTTCTATAGAATTCCCATTCCACTTATTATATTTTGTGGATCAGCCTTAATTGTAGTTTCCAATTATGGCTGTATCAAATTTTTTGGGATTGTTAAACCTCCTGAATACTTTGTATATCCTTTCTTGTCAATTATTGTTGTCATAATGGTGTTCACTGTAGTTCCTGAGGCAACTAACGTTTTCGAAAAAAGTGGGGCTCTTAAACGTAATATTAAGCTACTAACACGCTCTCAATATGGGAAGTGTGTTGGAAGATCTCTCCGGGTGTTTGGCTTGAATGCTACATTTTTCGTGATGAGAAATAGTTTGCGAAGGAAAATAATTGAACAACAATTATACTACACAGCGAGCGTTCTTCTTTCTTTTTAATGCCGCTGATGATTTCATTTAGTTGATAAAGTGAATTTTTGTGTAAGAAATTTTCAAATATGTTTTTAGGATAACACTAGTATGAATAATAGCTAAGAATTAAGTAATTAAAGCCATTGAATTAATAAGGTAATTATATTTTGAGCTGGAGCAAAAAATTACGCAAGTTTTGGGAAAGTTAGTTGCTCAACTCAGAAGTTTATTTATTTACTTCCAGTTTATTAACTTTAATATTTTAAGTTAGATTATCTTAAAAACTGGAAGTTTTAGAAAAACCGATACTTTCGTAAACATAATACATATTTAATGCTTGTGTAAGATATTCCTTCCTTAATTCCGTGGAAATGAATAACCCAATTATGTTAGTGGGACCAATTTGGAGTTTGATAAATATATTTCTCAGTTATAAATTCCGTTCCGAATATTCCGTTGAATTCTTAATCGCACTTGAATTAATCTTCAGTTTCTATTTCTCTTCAGTGACGTAAAAAGATTCACACAAGAAAACGAATCTGCTGACATGACGCATATTACTTCCAACTAACTTAACTATGATGGTATTTGTTTTGATCACATAGCAAGTAAGTTATAACTAGAATTGATTGGCTGCGGTAACACATGCATTAAAGAATGTAATGCATTACACTACATTACTACGTAAGAAATTAGGTAAGCTTCGTCCTGAATTAACAGAAACTTACAGCTGTTAGCTGTACACTCCCTTTGGTCTTGGTTGAGTGGTAGGCTTGTTATCTTATTATCTCTTAGCAGTTACGATGATACTAAAGAGAGGTTGTGCCGTGATTTTGGTAATGTGACTGGAGTTGGAAGATAAGAGGACAGTTTCACGTTCACTCGGTACTCCACACACGTCTGAATAATCCTGGTAAACTAAACCTTCTTTTACTTTAATTAAGTGGCAAAAAGTAAGATGACTTGATTCAACAATTAGCAAGGAGCTCACAATAAAGGGAAGGGATACTACAAATTGGCGTAATTCTACTTCAATCAAAACAATTAATCTCTTATAATATTTTAAAATAATGATTTTGCGTATGATGAATAATTATTCCGTCCACAATCTGAGACGTCTTACAAGTTGAACGTTTATTCTTTGTTAAGAGACCAAAAACTTCCCCATGATTACTTCCTTCTGAGAATAACATAATCTTAATATGCTCAAACTGACCATGAGTAAATTGCAGATTATTGTGTCGCCATAGAAGTATTTATAATACTACATCATATTACCAAATACCACAGATCTGATTACGCAGATGAATCAGATCAGGTCGATATGGAGTTGCAGTATTTAGAAAAACATTACCGCTCTTTGAAGTCTACTGAACGCCTTATACGTACACCACGGTATTTGATGCTTCCGGATTTTAACAGCAATTCCAACTTTCTCAACTGTGTCAGAAAGATCAATACATAATAATCAGTGGCATTTTGGACAAGGTTATGACACACTTAATGTCAAGCATCCACAGGAACCGGAAAAGACTAACTTACTCCAGCAAACAAGAATTCTGTAGGTCCTCAAGCTTTAACACTACAGGAAAGAATTCAAACATGCTTTCTGATCTTTTGTGTCGCGATAGTAATTAGCTTTGCTTGTCTTTTCGTCGAACTAATTTGTACCTCGGTTTCCTCAGGATGTTGTCTCACCGTTGATGCAGAATTTCTTACAAGCACTTGCATATGGACATTTTCTGTTAATGAATACGATTAGGAAGCTCTCTCTGCTGGTTTCTAATATTATAATAGTATTATAACTCTCCAAAAGAATAGTGGTTTTAAGTAAAAGATAGGATCCGCTTTGGAGATGAGGGATATACTAAATGACGCCTACTTAATGAGGGAGAGACTAAAAACCACAATGTGGGCTAAGAATGAACCTTACAATAGCCAAGGTTAGAATTGAAAATGAATTTTTAATATTCGAAACCCATTTTACGCTTCATTTCTTACATAGTGTGAGTAAGCCATTGTTGCACGCACACAGCCCAATAAACCTCCTCATCCCCGCATCGACATGAAGGTATTAAAGAAGTTGCTAATTGCATAAAACTTATTGAATAAAAATTGGGTAGACATTAAAACTATATTTAAACTTTTTGAATAATTTAATTATTTTAGATGAAATAATTGCGTTCATTTTCCATCAACTCCGGGATGAAATGCTGCAAACGATAGAAGAGATTTACATTTGGAAGAAAAAAATTCGCTAGGAATTTAAGTATGCTGAGCTGAGGTTACAGATTGTGTAGATATCAATACGTATGATTATTATAGTAAGCGAATATTGATGAGTCGAAAATGTTTGCTCTTTAAGGCCATGTAAAGCATGGAATTAAAATACAGCGAAACGGATAGTCATGAGAATATTTTGGTGAGACAATGCAAAATATTCAAAATAATGATTACAAACAACACAGCGAAATTGGAACTGATTATTTAAATTTAACTTCATGCATTTTAATCTATTGTTAAATGTATCAGAAATAAAATAAGTCATTCCTCGGAACTTACATGGAACTTATCTCATCTGCTATGTAACGGTATCCACAGAAATATCTTTAAGAAAAGATTTTTCACTTAAGTGGAATGTCAAAATATTTAGAGAAAGCTTGAACAAAGTATTCTTTAAGCTGTTCGAAAACAATGCTTTGAATTCGACGAACTTCTAAATCTGAAAGTACACAGTTATCAACTTCTACCTTTGCTGCAAGAGCAGGACCAAGTTTTGCGTAAATTCCACTGGCAAAGGTGAACATTGTAGGGTTACCGTAAATTACAGAATTCACGTCACCAGCCAATGGGAGTTCTTCAAGAGCTTCGTCGTTTTTAGAATTACTTGATATTCCGTTCAAAATAACTTGCAGTTTATCGAAAGCGCCATTAACAACGTTGTTCAGTTTCTGAATGTTTTCAATTGTGTATGGAACTTCACTGATCCATTGAATTCTCGGTTCCGTTGCCAATGCAAATAGAACTCTTAAAGTATTCGGCCAAAACTGAAGAGGATGCATTTCATGTCTGCACGCAAATCCATTTGCAATGTAAGTGCCAATTTCACTATCCACGAGAATAATATGCACAACAGTATCCTGTGGGTATGTTGTGGGATCTGAGTAAAGTAAGACTTTCTCTGGGGTGACTTCATACTTCTCTGCTCTGTACTTTAGGATATGGCTGGTCTCTGGAAGTTGTTTTAGGTTCAAATACGACAGCAGTGGATTTTCAGAAACTGTGGCTTCCAAATCTTTCGCGTAGATTTGCAGTGGACCCTTTAAGCCATTTCTGCTTCCAACAATTTGGTGAGTGTCGGTGAAAAAGAAGGACTCATTGTTGAATCCATGAAAGGAATCGTTCATCAAGAATTTTCCCAAGACGCCATTCACCTTAACCGGCTGAAGTTCGTGGTCCATGACGAAATCACCGACTTCTAAAAGCTCCACAGGTTTCTGTGTCAGGTCTGCCATGAGAATAAGAGTTCCTTCACGCAGGCATCCTAGAAATTCAAGATTTCATGACGAGTTTGAATTAGTATAACAGCTTTGCATTACTGCGTGTGAAAATTCGTGTGGATAAAAAAAATTACCTTTTCCTGGCAAACCAGCGTGGTCACTTTTTAGCATTCTCATCATCGACGTTCCTTGAATATCTGAAGACCTTTTCTGCAAGTTCCATAGCTCTTGTTTGTAACTGAGTTGGTTGGCAAGTCTTTCAGCTTCAACAGTTTTTTGCAATTCCTCATCTTCCCGTTTCCTTTGTAGTTGAATTTCAGGCAGCAATTCTTTAATTGCTTCTTTCAGGTGCCTTCGCTCGTCTTCTTTCCTTCGTTGTTCTTGTATCGATTCTCGCTTAAAAAGACAAACAGTTCATACTTAAGCCTGAATCATTATATATGTAGCATTACAAACGGTACCATTATTTGATGGACAACCTTAGAACAAAATATTGCTTAATTTCTTATACAAAATATGCGGTTTAAAATTCATGATAGTAAAGTTTAATGGAGCTAGGGAATAAATCCAAGAGCTTTTAGCGTTTAGTGCTTGAAGCTAGTTGTAAGGAAAAGGAAAGATGCCAATCACTTGCTAACCAATAACGGAATAATTTAGTGGTATTTTCGTTGCCAAATTCGGTACGTTTTCTCGACATGTACTAGGAAATAATTTCCCTAGCCAAATTTAAAGACATTAACCTTAAATTATTCATTAACGGATACAAAACATAAGAAGGAGTTAATTTTACCTGTTGAACATACGCCATCCTCATTTCCTCTTCAGCCTTTGCTTGGTTTCCTTTCATTGAAATCATTAGCATCTCATATCTCTCCTCTGCTTTTCTACTTTCTTGCATCATTCTTTCCATAAACTTTCCACACAAATCTATTTGCGTATTTTCTAAGGCTGTTCGATCTGTCGGGTAAAGGACAGAATTAGAGGTGGTTTTTTGCTTGTAAGTCAACGAGGAGTTAAATAAAATAGCTGTTGCTTTTTCAATTTCCAAGGAAATATTTTGTCCCAATCGCTTTGTGATTTCACTTAAAGGAATCAACGTCATTTCATTCTTCAAAATTGTTGGGCTAAAACTCAAGGAATTTTTCCAATTCTCAAACAAATCTGCAGCTTTCTCAAGTGGCATTTTTGTGAGGTCAGTTATGTGGTGATATTTGTCTCCACCCAGAAACCTTAGTGAGTGAAGTATTTCTTGCTGATGTATCGATGAGTTTCCTGTCTTTCCCACTGAAATATCTTCAGCAAACTGAATGAGCGACATCAATGCTTCAGGTATTTTACTGCTGAATGGTTTATTCGTATGCAATTCAATGTCAATGGCTCCTCCTCCATAAACTGATTTAACAATGTGAGTTCCGTATTTGGAGAAAAACGACTTCCAGCTTTCCACAGAATGTATGTTTGTGTTATTAAAAGGCTCGAGTCGTAAAACAGATTGTTTAAATGCATCCGTCAGTGTGTATTTGTTGTTGAGGACAAGCTTGAAGGTTCTGAATTCTCGAATCGCTGTAATGGGTACAATAATATTTCCAGTAGAGTTGATCATCTCGTCTAAAATATTATTTCCTTGTTTAATAGCTCCTGTAAAATTTTGCAAGGAAACGGTGCCTCCAATATTGAGGCTTTCTAAACGCTCCTTCAAATATTCCTCACGATTTTTGTAGAACTTAAATATATCTCTAGTTTCCGAGTCCACCACACAGGAGACCACTGATGGAAATTGGTAGCCAATTTCAGAAATCTGAGTTTCCCCCATATCAAAAGGTGACACAGATAGTGGAAGATCTTTAAACACGTTGTAACTGTATCCAGCAATAATATTTTGTGGAAAAAGTGGAGGGGACAAATCAAACGCTTTCTTCAGCAGATAAAACACACCTGGATTTTGTCGCAGCTCTGTAAAAAGCTTCACAATTCCCGTTGTCGTTCTTGGTAAGTCAGCTTCAGTTTTAAATCCCATAAGATTCAATGTCTTCTGTGTGTAGTGAAGAGCATCAGGAAATTGTTGTTTTAAATCTTCGCCCATACTTTCTTCAGCCTCTGCCAACTTTTCGGACAACTGTGTATTCTCAAGTTGAAAGATTGATGCCGTCAAAACCCCCAAGTAGTAAATACTTCTTGTAGAATCCTTAATCGGAAAGACTCGTGAAGTTACATTAAATAAATCTGGATTTTTGAAAGCAGAGCGAATCACAGCTTCCCCAATTGCATCTCCACCACCTCGAGTAACTTCTGTGATTCTGTCAAATAAATTCTTCGGATAGTAATCTCCATTTGGAAGTTTGAAATATCCGTTTATCTTAAGAAGCTCAGCATCTGCTGGCTTATTTTCTGACACTGCCATCAAAATCGGACGTGGAAGTCTACTGAATTCGTCGATGACAGTTTTGAATGAGCTCAGCTTTCTCTTCGGATTGCGAGTGATTTTCTTTGTCTCAGATAAGAAGTGTGAAAATACGAAAATCACATTCGAATACTTCTTGTCTGTGATTCTGTTTTTAAATGAGTCCAGTCCACGAATCGTCCTGACGAATGACGAACTTTCTCCCGCAAACCGATTGTCCGTGAATTTGTAGAAAATGAGGACAACATTCGGAATTCTGTTCTTTAACTCTTCATGGCTAGACAGGTAATCGTCTAGTGTCGCTAAGAATCTTGCATCTTGTCCTATTCCTTCTGTATTACCAAGTCCAGGTGTGTCAATTACTCTCAACTCGGAATTTCTGATTCCAAGCTCATGAACAGGAACAGGAATTCTGTATTCAACAATATCTTTTGTTGTTGTGTTGCTTCCTCCTTCTTGTGTAACTTCTGGATTATCAAAAAGCATGTTGATCTGAAACATATATTTATTGTAAAGTACAATGTAGCATTCTTCAGATGACGTCATCGTAGATTTATGATTTTTCAGTATGTTTACTAACGGCACTAGACTTCCCAGCTCCAGTGGTTCCAAGCAACAAGATGTACGCGTTCTTAGTACTTCGTTTCCGTCCATTTGACTGCAAAGCTGCCATCAGTCCTGGATGCCTTTCATTATCTCCTGCCATCATTTCTTGTATTTTCTCCAGCGAGTTAGGAATATCAATCATGCCTGGATCTGAATTTGAATGAACATGCCAATAAGGTCAATTTCGCAATTTAAATTCAGAATGAATTAAGAAGAATGAACTTTAAATTGCCGTACAATTTGATGGCCTTTCCAGAGGAACTGGCGTATATTGTGAATCCGAAATCTCTGAGCATTCACATTTAAAGGATCTCACTGGTGCTTTCCAGTCCTAGTCAGGGAAATAAACATGTGCGTGATAATACAATTGAGCTGTTCGTAATTATTAAACTTCATTCATTTCTACTTACTTCAACAATTCCTTCAGAAAAATGGATGTTCCCTTGAAGCTTCACACCATCGAATGTGGTTAGATTGCATCCACGATTAACAATTATGGCTGTCACATTTCCTTCGTATTTTGTTGGAAACAATTCAGACTCTCCTTGCTTAAGGTTCAAATAATAAGACTGACAGCTGTTGCATCCTCCTGTGTTAATATACGCTCTTGCACACGATCGCATCCTTATTTCATTAGCATCTTCACATTTGCATTTCTAGTGAGACAATAAATATTTGTGTCAAGCAAATCCTTAACTTGAAAAATTTATGAAAAGCAGTTGAGTATACTCAATCTGGTAATGGTAAGTTCAGAA
>JAQGAD010002700.1:0-12542 GCA_034696625.1 Isotomurus palustris
CTAATGAGGTTCCGCGATAATACGAAGGTTATAAATCGAACTGTCCGTGTATAAACACAGTGCATTGAACTTTTTTTTCGATTGAAAGGGTTAACTCCAATCCTTGCTTATAATGTAATTATAACAAAAGATTTCAATCGATAATATGTCTCCCTAATGTAGACATAAGCATTTTGTAAGACAATCGATCTTGTCCCACGTAAGCACTCAGTAGACTGGTTGATTTGTTCGAGGGCAAATGTTGCTTTCGGTTGTGCCTCAGAAGAGGAAATTTTGTAGACGTCAGCATTATTAAGTGCAAGTTTTACCCAGGTATTACAGAATAAATAGCGTAAGTTACTACAAACACCATTGGGCACGCTTCTTTTTAAGGATATAAATCATTCTTCCCAGAAACTCAAATAGCTTTTACTGTTTGCAATCAAGTAAAGAAACTCACAACCCCAGTGACTTGTAACATATTAAGAACAATGAATTAGAAATTGTATTAAGAGAACCGATACAACAAAAAACCTTTTCAAAACTTCAGCTAAGAAAAAATTCAGTAGACATCTCGATGCTCGAAAAAGTATGCTATTTTTTGCAAATCAGTTTCAGTCTGAGCTGTAAAATCGGGATTTCATTATTGCGCTAGTGGGATTCCTTTTGTGGTTTATCGTGAGCTATGATTTCCAATCTCATCTGCAAAATTCTTTGCTGCGTTTATTTTTCATCAGAATCCTGCTCAGAAGGCTCAAGTACATCCTTACCGTTTCAGCTACACGGTATGCTTAATTTGGCAGAGCCAGAGTGCTTTTTTAATTTATATGCGTCCAAAATTGAATCTGAGAATTTTTACACTCCCCAAGCTCCAGTCGAAATAACAGATATATTTGAGGTTGTTAAACATGAGGTGAAGTATTTTCGAAACCAAAGTGATACTACTTACAGACCAAGATGCCTGAATAAAATGGGAGTCAAGTGCCTTCTTACAATTTTCTACATACGCAACCCATCAAATTTGGATTTGAAGATGATAAAACTGCTGCAAGAGGGAAACATTTCACCAACGAAGAAAACACTCTGATCTTCGCAGGTCGTGTTGTAAAAACCGCAAATTCCTTTTGGCTACATATCAGTAAAGGAGTTGCATTGAAGTACACATTCTATTCAGAGACAAATCTGTTAATTACACATTACAGAACACAGCAAACTGGCACCTTCGTATCTGCGTTGGCTACAAATATTTTACAATCTTCCTGGCACAGCGCTTTTATGGTTTTCCGTTTTAGAATTGATAATTCCAATAACAAGATTAGCAGTTTTGCGACACTTTGCGTTCTGGAAACTGTGGAAAACATTATGCTCGATAGGTTCAACTGTAAAGAGATCACTCGTGTGAAACTAAGTGGTTTAAAGTTCATGCGGGGCATACCAAAATATTGGTTTATTTATGGTCCATCTAATCCATACTTTTTCAACACCTTTGTTAGTATTTCCAAAACAAGCTCGTTGAAACGGAAGTCTCTGTCAAACATGGCAAATGTTTTTAAAGATATAAAAAATACTCAAAAAGAAATAGAACTTTTATCAACCTTAAGCGTATTGTCTCTTGTAAGTGTGAAACCAATTTACTATTTTATTCTGGCGGAATTGTTTTTGAAACTAAACTTCACAGCAGACTTAAGCAAAAATCGTGTTGATAGTAGCTTATTTAGCACAATCTTGATTGATTGATTGATACTCTTTATTTACGTGTTATTCCTCATTTAGTACAACAATAGACTAGTCTTCCATGAGTAACACTAAAGGGTAAAGAAGGAGACAGAAAAATATAGTAAAATATCGAAGGCATTATTACGAAATAACATATTTAGTAAGAAATAAATACATCTATCCTCCTGGAAGCAGATCAAACCTGCAATTGCACGTAACTGGACAATTTAAAGGATTCTATATGCATAAAAAAGCCGCAGGTATTAAGTATGAAGAATATAGGGCGATCATCTGCTACAGAAAACCAGTTATAACTTTCAATATGTACCAAACACCATTTGGATCAAGTAGCTGGGTGATGGTGGTGATATGCAGTGTAGCACTTGTTATTTGGTTCAAAATTTATGTCAGAAAAGTCGTAAAAACTACATTTGGATGTACACTGTTTCTGTTCTCCAGCGCTGTGAATAACAGTTCTAATGTTCCCGTAATTGTTTCGCACAGCTTGTTTTGCTTTTAGGTTAACATGGACTCCATGGGTATTGACTTGTGTCATACTCAACAACTGTTACATTAGTCTACTTATTTCAGATTTAAATTCACCGTTTAGTGGAGAAAAGCTTCACAATTTCACTTCACAGATATTATGTGAGTCAAATATTGGAATACGAAGCTTCAAGGATTTCGGTTTGCACACAACTTCTTTCCCTAGTGAAAACATTCCTGAATTCATTCAGAAAATTCAAACTGGATATTTAAACTTTGCTAACGAATCTTATAATTCCTTGGACTCAAGTCAAAATACCTTCAACGCAGCTTTCAGTTTCTGGAGCCCAGGAGCATTACTTTTGCATGTAAGCAAAGTTCTAGCCAGCACAATGAATGAAAAAATAGAAGATATTTATTTGTCGAAGTATACTCAAGTGGTTATCTCAAGGGAATATTTCCAAAAATACCACAACGACTCATCCTGCTTCAGCCTTCTTTCTCCTCCGATAAATCCAGGCTCAGAAATATTTGGTTTTGCTCCTAAAGCTTATGAATTGGTTTTGTTAGTCTTAGGTATTCTATACGATACCAAAGGAGAACATGCAAATTATATTTCAAAATATATTCAACCTAAACAAAGGCATTTTCTTCGGTTGCCTGATAAGCTAAATAAATCAAAGAAAGTTTTGGCTTACAAGCAAGGCTCATTTTCGTTTATTTTGCCAAGGTATGGCCACTTTATTCAGGAAGCTGCAACTGAGGAAGAGTTAACAAACTGTGGAAAGTCGGTTTTTATTGCGAAGAGAGATATTCTCATGAGGGAATTGGATTATCTTTCAAAATCATATCCGAGGTTGAATTTTTACAAATCAAGCTCTCATATGTTCAGTAGAATCACAGGTTGGGGTTTTAGCAAAATTCCTTCTGCTACCGGACTACCTGAGTACATAAATAGTTACTCTGCAGAATCCGGAATGTTTAAATTGTTGGAAAATGTAGCTACTTCTTCGGAATACTTGCAGAGAAGAAACTACACACGGATTATCAACAAGAACAAGAGAGTTTTGCCGTTAAATTTGAGTGGTCCTATTCAAACAATCTTTCTAATTTTTACTGGTTGCTCTTTTATTTGGTTATCCGCAATTTTAACGGAATGTATTTCTTTTCATTGTGGAATTCATAAGCTTCGTTTTGTTGCAAGACGCTTGTTTGTTTCTAACTTGCAATTTCTTAAGCACACTTTGTTACAGTTATTATGGAGAAGGGCGGCTGTAGGTCCAAGTCTGAAATCAAATTCCTCTTGTTTACTTAAAGCTCGTTGAGGAATGGTTTAGATACAACCCGGGATCTCAAGACCTCCACTCTAGAATGCGAAAAATTAAACCTGGACTTCCTGGAGAAAAATTGAATCTGAAATAATGAGTAACCAGCAAACAGTCAACGCCTTCAACGTCTGGAGGCAATTGGATTCCGATGGAACTTTTGCTTGGACGGTGACATTAAATGCTTGGTAATAAAAAATGAAACCTTTAATCATAAAATTTAGATGAGACTTGCAACGGCATGTTACCTCGCAATTTGAAGCTTTTAAAAGAATATCGAAATCTGGTTGTACTGAATACAGATAAATCCATATTTGATCAGTAGTTTATTAATTGGTTGCAGTTGCGTATTGGTTGATAAAATTGAATAATGGAATTTCATTTTTAAGTTTTCATTTTTTGTTTAACAACCTTGGCAGACTCGTTCATCTCCCCTACGATTATATCAAGATAAGATTTACTTGGAAGTGCGAAAATTCCAGTCCATTTGATTCAAATCGTGTCCTAACCGTATGAACAATCCATAAACCGTTGTTGAAGGTGTTATGGGAAAATAATAATATTCCTCACTCTCAATTACTTTACAACTTTCCAATAAATAATTTATTGGGATTTGCCTCGACTCTGGTCTCTTAGCATTTAATCAAGCATATTATTATGTTGGCAGACACTCAATGTAAAATAAATAATTACACATGACTTGAGTGTGTCCACCCTCGCTCGATCAATTCTGCTAAAAGCTCAAAACTTTCCTTGAAATCATAAATAACATCCCAAAGCGATTTGTGCAATTCCATAATTTCACATCAAGCATCCATTCATTTGCAAAAATTTCTTGATTCTTCAAATCTTGAACGACGACAAAGTTAAACGAAGCCGCGACTTCATTTCATGTTGCCTTTTTATAATTAAACAGGTAAAATTCAATCGAGTTTTCACATCTTGATTTAGGTTTTTCTAATCTTATTCGATGATTATTCACTGCTTAGTGAATATTTGTCTTCTTTGAGGAGAACCATTAAAAGAATTGCTTTTTATTTTTTTCAAGATAGCCCAAGAGTTTACAGAGTCTTCCACTTTTTCCTCCTCAATCTCATTGTTGTCGTTTTCGTCTTCAAATTTTTCAGAATTTTTCAGTATTTTTTAATACGTGAAATTACCGACGTGTGCTACACACTTTATTCGGTGTTACTTTGAACAAAAAGATTTGTCTTCTTTTTGAATGGGTTCCTCTTGGACCTCGTGAGCTTTATTTGCGTTTGGGGCATCGTCCCCTGCTATTGCTAGAAATTTCGGGATTAGCTCAAATTCCTCGAGTACGTTCAGAAATGCATCTAATATGTTTTTCATGCATGATTTCTTTTTAAAAAGTTACATCAAGCTTGAACGGCTAATAAATGTATTCGTGCCTTCACGATGCTTATATGTGACGATACTTTGATTCCTATGTCCAACAGCATGTTAGGTTTTTGAAAGGCGGAGGTCATAGGATGAAACCTCTTAAGCTCTGAAGTAGGTATCCCGAGTTAAAGTTTAATCCTGTGCACAACAAGTTTACCTACAAAATGTCCTAAAGTGGGACTCGGAATTATGGTTTACAACTGGTTGTTAGTTGTGAGATGATATAAGTTGAACTTTTTACTCAGACGTACGCGCGATCCGGAGGAGCTATTTGATTAACACTTCTTTTTAGAGATGGACAATTTTGTTTAAGTAATTGCAGGTTTAAAATGAACAAGCACGCTGTTGACCTTGCCATAAATATTCATTTTTGAATGTCAACCTTAAAATGCATGATTTATGTTAGGATGCAAAATACACACATCACACTTAACGCCACGAAAATTAGAAAAATTGTCTTCAAGGGACCGTAAAAAGGTACAACATTTGTGGTCTTGTTGAAGACCGAGGTGTGGTTCCTTCTTTGCAAATAGTCGGAAGAACTGACTTTACTTTCCAAAAAACCATGCATGCAGAAAGTGTACTGGCGCGCTGGCATAGCCAGGGGGAAGTTTGTGGGACGAGGGGGACATGTCTACGCGCGGAGCGCGCAGAAATTTATCTGACGAACGCTTGACCGCAAAATAAAAGATGCAAGGGAGGGGAGGAAAACGTAGTAGCAAAAAAGGAAAAGGACGAATACAGCGGAGGAAAATAGGAAAAGTCTAGGAGAAATGGAAGAAAAGTTTATCAGAAATCTGTAAATCTTAGGAAAATCTACAAACTCAACATTACTGAGTAAATAAATAGTAAATCCCAGAAAACCGGTCACATATGGTTACAACTGCAATGTTTGTACAACAAGACGAATTAAATTAATAGGGAGTACAGAAATGAAATACAGGCAAGGAATATTTATGCACGTTGATTCGGACTATTCCTTTGTGGAAAAATGTGCTTAATATTAATACCTTTCACATGGCCATTTCATAGAAAATGTTGCAAACAAAAAAATTAGATGTATAAGCTTAATCGAAATCAACTCTTCCATGTTCTTACAGTACAGAATAAGGGTTTTCCAAAAATTGTAAGTAGTAAGCCTTGAGTGACTACAAATTCGAATTCAAAGTCCAAGTTTCGTTGGTTTATTGGTTGTTAGTTGGATGTGGTAGGGCTTGAAAAAAACGGTTACCGGTTCTGAAAGTAAAGGAATTGAAAGTAAGGAATTGAAAGTAAAGGAATTGAAAGTCAAGAGGAATTGAAAGTAAGGAGGAATTGGAAGTAATGGAATTCAAAGTAATGGAACTCAAAGTAAAGAATGAAGTTGCTCAGGATTTGCGTGTACGTAAAATATTGGCACATGTAGTAAGGTGTATATTGCCATTCAATGTAGTCCAAACTGGAATATTCGGTAAGAAATATTAGATTTGAGAATTCTGCACATTGCCATCGGTATTCGTTGATAGCTTAGCGCAATAAAATCCGTAAAACTAAATTTGCACAAAAATTGCCTACTCTCTCTCTGACTCTACTCTGATCAGCTACATGCAATGAGCAAGTGTGAAATATGTTCATTGCGTTAGCTAATAACAGTAGTTAATTTCGTGCTAATTAAAATCCTGGACACACTGATTGAAGATCTGTGATGAACAGTTTCTGTTATTTTAGTGTACTAACCTGTTATCTGAACACGAATATTACCGATCACAATCTGAATATATTTCTAACTAATATTTTATACTGAATAGTCTTGTTTTACGATAAAATAAATGGTAATAAGCACCTTACTGCATGTGCCAATATTTTACGTATACGCCGATCCTGAGTTATTTCTTTACATACTTTACTTTGAGTTCCATTACTTGGAATTCCATTACTTCCAATTCCTCCTTACTTTCAATTCCTCTTGACTTTCAATTCCTTTACTTTCAATTCCTTTACTTTCAGTTCCTGTAATCGGGAAAAAAGCGGTACCACGGTACCGCCGGTACCAGGTAAAATGAGGGAATTTTCAGGTAAATTCCGGTCCCCCCGTGAGGATTTTTTACCCAAGAGCTAATTTACCCGAAAAAAATTTTTGTCAAAATTTAGTTTTTGTGGCAGCAAGGTTTGCATAGCACAGTAAGTGAGCCATATTGAGAGGGTTTGTATGGCTCGAGGTAATTTTGAGCAAGTTTGATTCTCATTTAGAGATTTTTTTAAGTTCTTAGTTTTATTCAAAATGAGCAAATGAATTCTCTCTTGCTTTAAAATTCCAAAATTTAAGCCTTTTAATCTTTTATTAACTGGATACCTGAACAGTATGGTCCAATAAATGATACGTATTGATTTATATTTTAATAATTTTTAGAGTATTAACTTTTATTTGAAAATAGTTCAGCACTTTGTATACGCAGGAGATCCACACTAGCACTTTCCAATTCACAGTGTAACATTTGTAAGGAAAATACCTTAGGTTTACTTATATGGGATTTTGAAATCGGATTCATTTTCTTCAATTGTCCGACTCACAACCATAGAGGTGAAAAACTTGTCAATTATATCTTTTTGCAAAAATGCGACTTATTACCATAAAAATTCCGATTCGTGGCGTCGACCACTAGCATTTCGCTTTCCTGAGAATAATGAGGGGGCCATTGTAGGATATGAACATTTCTTCTTCTACATTACGATGATACACATGTCTGTACTCAGAGATATGCTTAAGATAACTCCCAATGCTTTCACAAGGAGCTTCCGACTGTGTGCGAACAGATGCACTTAGCAGCAGGTCCACAGCGTCTGAAATCTTACTTTAAGACTTTTCTTTGAACAATAGATCGTACATTCTTGCTTCAACATCCCACGGTTTCTTGTCCATCTCTGTTGGATGAAATTTCCTGTCCCCTTCAACAAGCTGAGTTATAATGCAGCACATCCTGACGTACTGGTCATTAACATTGTCAATGTCTGAATCAGCTGGTAGGTATCCGGATGTGTACGACAGCTTGAAGTACTCCTCAAACGGTAATCGGTATGAAAAGTAAAGGAATTGAAAGTAAAGAATGAAAAGTCAACAGGAATGGAAGGTAAGGCGTAATGATAAGTCAGGGAAAGTAAAGTAAAACAACTACATGGAGAAATCATCTGAAGGTTTACTCAAAGTAATTCAAATCATATGATTCACTGCTCCAAAAAGCAAATCGTATTTTTGCTTTATACAATGAGGGTGTCTAAAATTCATGCAAAAATATTCAGCACCATTTTCCAGTGATATTCATGGTTTGTCATCTGTAATTATGATCTCATGGTTGTTTTCGAATTATTATTTGGAAGAGATTGAAGCACATTCGGTCGATACAGACGAAACCGCAAAAGATATCGTACGCGTATAAAGTTTCCTTACTGTTTCAAAATTCCTTCTAATGTGAAGATTTGTGTAATATAGTTCTATTGTAAAAATTTAGTACTTAAACAATGATTTGACGCGTGTCAATTACTAATTTACGTATTAACAGGTCAGTCGTTTGCCAATTAAAATTTTGTCTGAATATACAAAATCATTAGGAAAAAGCAGCAGAAGGTTGCTCCAGATTTGCATTACTTTACTATCCCTGACTTTTCATTCCGACTAACCTTACATTCCTCTTGACTTTCCCTTCCGTTACTTTTCATTCTATACTTCCAATTCCTTAACTTTTCATTGCTTTACTTGATGAAAAAAAAAAAATGAAAAAAACCAAATCATTCTAAATATTCTAATTTTACAAGTAGTCCATGATTCCTTATGCAAGTGTGTTAAAGTTGCATTTTCAGTTTCAATCGCGACGTCTCATTCGCAGGCGTGTCGTTCGTATGCGTCTCATTCACGTAATCTCAGGGATTACGTTAATGAGACGCCTACGAACGACAAACACTATTCGGACATTAGGAGCCTGGGAAAAAAGGCGAATAAAAGTATGACTTTTGTAGAAATTTTTGTCACAACAGTCATGACTAGAGGAAGGTGATATGGAAGCGACGCAATAAAAAAAGGGAAGGAAATACTGAATTAACTGACATTCCAACTGATCGCCGTAGTTACCTGGTTAATGAAATTATTTTTTAGCCGGACACAGAATTTCACGCAAATAAATCCGCCTAAGAATAAAAAATGGTCATTTGAAGGCCTCATCTTGACATAATGGATGTTTTAAAAAAGGTTTGAAATATTGATTTATAAAACATGTTATTCAATCAATTTATTGAATCATGAGGGGACTTATATTCTAAACTACCGTGGAAGATTTTCGGTTCGGTGTTTTGATTTTGAGGCGCGTTTTGTATACATTTGATCCTTCTATGATCATCCTACCTTGTAATTGTTAAGAATTTTTCTCATTTTCGATGCCACTATGTCGTTTTGAGAAATTTTTGGGCTTTTTTGGAGCTTTTGGGGCATTTTGAGACATTCTGGGCCTTTTTTATACCTTTTTGGGACATTTAGGGCCTTTTTGCAGTTTTGGGGGCAAATTGAGACATTTTGGGGCAAGTTGAGACAAGAAAAATTTTGGCTCCCAAATTTTGAGGTAATTTCACAAAATTTCCGGTTTCATGTAAATTTTGACTTTTTCTAAGCCTGGCATGTGGGCATAGGTTAATGGCACATGTATGCATGCTAAGTAGATTTCCTAGGTTGGTGGTATAGGATGGTATAGTTATAATTGCTTCAGGTAAGGAAGAGACTCAAGCTCCACCTAGCTACATCTGAAAGGAAGCTTAGGTTTCCACTTTCATCTATGAGATAGAGTGAAAGAGCTGAATCAAGCAAACTGCAGAGTCATCTCCTCGATGCTCTGCCTGCCCTAAATTGTTTTTGTCTTTCTCAGTGTCTTTCAGTGTCTCAGAAAGTTCGGATCTGTCTACTCTCATTGCTATGTTGTATGTGTGTTAAGTAAAACTTTGTGTCAGAAAATTTTATCAATTCCCAAAATGGATAATGAGTGCGACAATCCAGGTTACATAGCACATTTGAAAGGAACCCGGACATTGATTAGAGGAAGGTGTGCTTTTGTAGCAGAGGAGCGAATGGACAATAAAGTGTTTTACGTGTTAGGAAGTGTGCCGTTGGAGGTTTCCTGCTGGGTTTGCCAGTATAATCTTAATGCTGCTGAGGATTGTAAAGACCCAACCAATATTCCCGTGATGCCTAGTTTCGCATTATTGGGAAAGGAACTGTCGAAATATTCATTCGACTGCTACCATTTAGCACATCAACAGTGCTTACTGGACCAATTATCTTTCTTTAGGACCCGATTATCCGACGAGGCGTGGATTACTTACCGAGATTATCACGTATTTCATTGCTGTAGTGACAGTTACAATACCAACAACTTGAAAGACATGGAGACTTTCGAAGATGACTTCCTTAGATTTGCAAAGAACCACTTTGCATACAAGATGATGCGTTTCATTATCCTGGAGGAATGCCCTATGTGTGGATTATATCGGAATCCCTACAACAGAGTTAAGGAGGATGATTTTAGACAGCATCCCGGCATTCCGAGTTTCATGAGGGACATGAAATTCACACAACGAAAACATTTTCCTTACGTTCGAAGATGACTCGGACAGTGATGACGAGGACCTATTTTAAGAAGTTCAAGTTCAAATTGACATGGAATCCAACAAACATAATGAGACACCATACTACGAAGACACAGAGCCAATACCCATACACATCAACTCTAATGAGCAGCTAAGTGCAGTTGCACCAATTGAGGATGCACAAGCTGGACCTTCCAATGCTACAACACCGGAGCCTTTCATACCTTTCTCTGTTCCTCTTCACAATGATGCAGCCATACCGCGTTCTGATCCTGCCCCAGGACAACTCATTGCACCCAGGATTCCACAGAAAGAAAGACGACGACCTCAGCCGGCTGTCATTATAAATGGCAAAAAAGATACATCTGTTCTCACAATGGAAGGCCGTCATTTGATAAGCGAGTTTTGTAATTTCGAGATACACAAAAGTTTTTGTACGCTCCAACTTAAAAATTTTCAAAATGTTGGTTCCCAAGACCCAGTATTAGCTAAGATATGAGCGAAAAAGTGAAATTTTTGACGTTTTCGAGGTGTTTTTAAATATTACGTTCATGTTCGAGAAATTATTTTTTCTGGTTCCAATTTCGGAATATTTATAACAATTTTTTGCACATTTTGGAATTTCGAAATTTTGTGAAATTTCGTCACAAAAAGGCATTAAAATTGACCACCGACCAACCGAGCCCAGAAGCTTTCTATCATTTGCCCTTCTCAATTCATATCAACCTGCCCCGTTTTGCTCGCTAGAAATCATTGACTTATTCTGAAGGCCAAATTAGTTTTTGCAAACAGGGCCACTTGTTTTCTTAAGGAGGATGAAGATAATGAAATTACGAAGTTAGAATAAATAAAGGTAAATCTAATAAGTTTAATACGAATACGCTTATTGTATTTGATGAACCAACGAACGAGTCAGTTTTGTTATTAGCTTTCGTTTGTATCTGCTTGAATAATTCTTTGGACTGGAATTTGATATAAATTCATCTATAAATTGCTTTAATTTTGCTAGGTTTATTAGATTAGGGCTTAGCTTTTTAAGATAGTTCTATAAACAAAGAATTAAAAGTTTTCCTACTCCTAAAGTGGAAACCCAATGAAATTGGAATCGAACGAAATGTTTTAAAACTTACTTATGCTTTAGTTACCGTTTAGCGTAAGTTGTGCCTCTTGCAAGAACCTTTCCAAATGAAAGAAATAGCCAGCCTTCAAATTTAATCAACTTTAAGCAATCATAGTTTGAATATTCTTGATATTGAGCGATAAAGTATTCAGTAAAAAAAATTAAGGCAATTAATGTTAAAGTAGAATGTGTCCTTTTGCTAAAACTTCGCAAGGTTTGCCTAAACTTCAAAACTGGTTAAGAGGCTGCTCCCATTTTAGCATTTTATTTGGTTGATGTCGGTGTTTAGTTACAAAAGTACTTTAAGAGAATAAACTATTTTGCTTATATCAGCTACTATGTTTAAGGAATTTTGGAAACGAAATTCCTGGGAGATTTGGCTACAGCATTATGTATTTTCGGCAGGAACCCGTGAGCACTCACTTCCAATAACTTTGAATAGTGCAGAAAATTTAATTTGTTACCAAGCATCAGTAATTTGGTGTTTTTGGTTTACTTGTCTGATATTTGACACATTCTATCAAGTCCGCACGATGTTCACTCTGGACTATGGCAATACCAGTATAGACGATATTATGAAGTTCTTAATTCACGCAGTATCAAGATTGATTGTTTGTGGAATATTTTGCATTCTTCCTTTCCAGTTTGGCGTGGAAGCCTTCAACAAAACATTAAACACGCACAAGATCTTCTCAAGTATGCATTTAATTTAAACATATTTGAATCGCAGGCTTGCATACTTCTAATTTCTTCTAGGGAAGTCCAAAGAATCCCTTGAAAGAAAAAAATTAAATGAAGCACTGACACGTTTCTATGTGCTGATGTACGCGTCCTCACTTCTGCAGCCGTTCTTTGGCCCAGTGGCTCTGTTCTTGAATGAACGACATAGTTTTCGTTACTGGGGGACTAAA
>JAQGAD010002701.1:0-12540 GCA_034696625.1 Isotomurus palustris
TACCATTTGATCACATTAATACCACTTTTGCACTTAATGTTACCACTGTGATGGTAAAAGTGCTTGGTAAGTGGTATAATTCGAACCCTGCGGAAAAACTTCTCCATTTTCCCATTATTCTCTACGTGAACGCTTTTAAATCTATTAATTTTTTATACTTTATATTGCTTTCGCCTTATTCAGCAGTTTCTTAGATTAAAGGTGCATGGACGGTTCCAATACGGTTTATTATATCCTAAAAGTTCAACATGCATTTTGAAATCTTCTAAATTTCGAGAATAGTGATGTTTCTGCTCGATATCCCTTTCTTTAACCCCCTCAGTCAACTCTGTACTTCGTGCCTTCCTGTACGTCAAAGACCACCTTAATTTTCGATAAGAAATAGAATAAACACAGCTTAATTAGGTTTTGGAAGCTCCATATATTATTGTTTTCAGAAAGTGTCATTCTAAGAAAACTTTGGTAAGTATAAGGCCGTATTAATTTAGTTCAGGATTTGGTGAGGTGAGACTTTTTTCTTTGAAAAATTCTGCGGTGATTTCTTAACAGTACAATCTTTGACTACGCCATCATGGTTTTTGATTTCGTTTCCAAATTAAAATATTATTTAGAACCTTATCTAAAACAGCAAGTACTCCACTAACTTAGGGCCTCCCAAAACCCATTAGGCACTAGCAGTGATGGGGACTCGTGAAGTATTCTACTTGATATCAGTGACGCACCCTGTGAAAGCTTTGTACGAAATAAATAGATACCTTAAACACAAACGCTTCATTTCAGAATTCTGTAGTAGTTGACCTACTTGTGAAGAATAACTCAACAAGCCTTGATTAAATATGCTATACGTATAGGATGAAGGTTCTTACCATCTGCTGGCTTTATGAACAAGGACCTTAGAACTCGTATGGATTAATAATTGTTAGTGTGCGTGTGAATTTCTTTCCAACTTTTTAAAATAAATGAAAGGATATAATACAGCAGTACACAAAAGCACATTTACAAATCAGATTGTCCTTTTAAATGTGAAGAAAAGTGTAATAAAGTATTTTTGTCTAAAATTAATAGTTGTTCGGAAGTAGTTTGCCAAAATTAATAGCGCTATTCATTATTATGAATGAATCTGTTCAAATTGTGCGATAGTCGGCCCAACACGTTGCAGCAGGATATGTTTAAACAACTTGCTTCTTATCATGTGCCATTGTTTTCCTTCACTTCATCAGCAAAGCATACCTATCTATGAGACAAATGTTTAATGCCTTTTTGTTCTAAGCACATTGTCAAGTTGGAACGAACGAATTCTTCTCTTTTCTCCAATTCAAATTTATTTTGATTTGCGTTTTATATATTTATTGGGAGCCGTTTGTAATTAAGGTAATTAAATTTTTCAGCTGCGAATTGCTCATTAAATTATTGCTTGCGTAGAAGATATAATTAGTTATTAACCACATGTAAAACATACTTCACAAATAATTGTTCACTCAACTATATCTTCGATGGAATCAGATTTTAATCTTATACTTAACTAAAAGATTCGAGTATTATATTACTTAATCAATTACAAAATGTAAAATTGGGTGATTATTTGCTATCCACCTTATCTTCCCGTCAGTGGGAGAGTGGGACTCATTGTCTACAGCAGAATGCAATAAGCTCAACTCCAAATATAAAGCCACACAATTCGTTTATTACGTGTTACGTTATGAGTTATGCAACAACGTGTGTCCCACGTGAAGGAATGTGTTTTAAAGGTGGTTTTTGCTTATCAAATGTGAATGACCAGAGGGTGTCAGCATCGTGGGAAGCCGGTGAGCCACCGTTGATAAACAAGCCTTGTGTTAAGTCAGCAGTAAAATTAATGTACAAGCGATTCTTTAGTAATTTCACAACACCATTCATTATTGTAGTTTAAATGGCAATTGAATAACAAATGGAGATGAATGAGATGTCGACTGAATGGGGTGGCTCATGTTCACCTCTAAGAGTTGAAGTTCGGACTGTTAAAGGTCGTCTGCTGATAAGTAGTGTTGTAATAAACTGTCGATCACAATGATTTTGCACAATAATTCACCTTGTGTCATTGGAGGGAATAAAAGGAGGCGGCTGAGACTCCAGACAGATCAGTCTGCTGGAAGAGTAAACATCTGGAGAAATGGGGAACTTCCAAACTGCTTCGCTTCTCCTGATTGGCCTCGTCTTCATCCTGGAAACTTCCGGGTTTGCTTACGAGGACGGTGAGTAATGGAATATCACTGCAAGATCAAAAAGGGAGTAACTCAATGTCTTTTATGCAGATAAGCACATGCATCCTGGACTTCTCTATGGGAGTAGTTTAAGGACACAAGATAAACCTGTGGAGGGTAAGCAGAAAAAGACAAACTAGGTAAGGAGAAAGGTAATTTGTAACTGGAGTGGGCGTGACTTCTGCAGATGCGCAGTTCTGGATTGACGACGCCCAGGAACAACTGGAGGCTCAAATAACGTCATCGAAGCGATTAGAGGGTGTCGCTAAGAATGTTGTCTTCTTTCTTGGAGACGGAATGTCTGTGCCGACGATCACTGCAACGAGGATCTTCAAGGGTCAGCAGGTCGACAAAGTGACCTTCGGGGAGGAAGCGAGTCTTCACATGGACTCACTTCCTAACATTGGTGTCTCTAAAGTGAGTTCAAAACGCGTTTCTCGATTCTCCAGCCTTCAGTGTTTTGCTGATGTCGTTTGCAGACGTTCTGCGCAGATTCACAAGTGGCGGACTCTGCCTGTTCAGCAACGGCGTATCTCTGCGGAGTGGAGAATAACATCGATACCATTGGTGTTAAGCCCTCCGTGCTTCTCAACGACTGCTCAGCCCAAGCCGACGCCCAAAACCACGTCTCATCAGTCCTTGCATGGGCTCAGGTATGTCGAAATTCGACTGTAGTAATTTCAATGTCGAAATAGTTATAAATGAGTTTACAACTCTGATTATTGTAGGCAGCAGGGAAGTCGACGGGAGTGGTGTCTACAACGCGGATAACTCACGCGAGTCCCGCTGGTACTTACGCACACACGGCAAACAGAGACTGGGAGTGCGACGCTGACGTCATTGACCCAGAATTCAACGACCCCGGGGGACCCATTGCTGACCCCAACGTCTGTCACGACATCGCCCACCAACTCATCATGAGTGAACCTGGGAAGAACATCAACGTAAGGCTATCCGATGTCTTTAAGTAACAAGAGGTGACGGTAATGGTTCCGCAGGTCATTTTGGGAGGAGGTCGACTGAAGTTTCTTCCTGCAGGGGTCAACGACACGGAGAGCGGGAGGAGCGGAGAGAGGAGAGACGGTCTGAATCTCGTAGACGAGTGGAGGAAAGGAAAGGAAGGCACTGCAGCGACTTTTGTGTCGACCAAAGGCGACCTTCTTACGGTCGAAACTTCGTCGACGGATTTCCTCTTGGGCCTTTTTGCTCCAAGTCATCTTGAGTACTTGGCAGAACAGGAAAATGCCAACGACCCGTCCCTCGAGGAAATGACTCGAGTTGCCATTGAAATCCTAAGCAGAAATCCAAAAGGCTTCTTCCTCTTCGTTGAAGGTGAGGTGAAAGGTCAACTGAGGTCGGCTGTATCCCTTCGATCCGTTCTTAAGTGTCATTGAATGTCAGGTGGAAGAATCGACCACGCCCACCACGCAAATGAAGTCCAACGGGCGTTGTGGGAAACAATCGAATTCGACAAGGCGATCAAAACTGGTGACGAAATGACTGACGACCAAGAGACGCTGCTACTTGTCACCGCTGACCACGCCCACGTCATGAGTATTGCTGGTACGTCACTCCTATTTGGCACCACGTTTCTGATATGAACTTATAACCTACTTATCTCATCGCCTTAAGGATATCCCGTGAGGGGCAATAAGATAAACGGAATCGCCGCGACGTCTGCCGAGGATAATAAACCATACACAACGTTGGCATATATTAACGGCCCTGCCTACAGAGAATACACTGACGGAAACCGACCAGACGTCTCTGAAGATCCCTTCGACGACGTCACTTACGGTCCTCCACCAGGAATTCCTCTAGGATCAGAAACCCACGGAGGCGATGACGTAAGACCATAACAGGACTTATCTCGATCTGTTCTTCATCATAACATGTCCTATGTCCCACAGGTGCTCATCTTCTCCAAAGGTCCGTACGCCCACTTTCTCACGGGTGTTCAGCAGCAGAGTTACATTCCACATGTTCTCGCCTTTGCTTCTTGCACAGGCCAAGGAAAGAAAGCCCCCGAATGTTCTGGAAGCACTTCAGGCTCCTCAATCGTCCTTCCGCTGCTCCTTCACTTCCCGTTGCTCCTTACCATACTCCCTTTCTTCAAATAGCCACGCATTCTAGTTATATAAAGGAATTAAATAAAATTCCATCACAATTATACCTTCATTTTGGCCAACGATATCATTTTGTATTGACTACATAACTACACATTTTAAGATACCATGCACTCACTCAAATTTTCCGGTCGATGCTAATTATGATGCTTAGATAACAAAGTGTGTGGTTTCCTGGGCAATGGATTTTCAAACATTCGGTTGTTGATGGAATTTGCCACTTTTATTAGGGATTCATGAGAAGTCATTTTGTCTGTTTTATGAAAAACCTACGCCAAGCAGCCCAGATAATTGATTTTAGTCCTAGTGCTTTATTGATTTTATTCCTTGCAAGCTTTTGCATAATTTCTTATCATACTGGAACTACATTAATTACGGTGTCCATCATTCGATTCCACTTTTGAAAAATTTCCTGTGACTTTAAAAATGCAATTTTCTAGTGAAGGGTCCGTTGCTAAGGACCTGATAATTGGCATCCTTGTTAACCTGCAATAATTATTTCTGTAATACATTGAAATTCGGGATCTATAGATGTATCAGTCCCGACGAAATGATGTGTTGAGTCCATAAAGTAAGTTTAAAAAATATTTAATCGCCACATTCGCGTACCGACGTTGGAGTCAACGCAGGACAGCCAAGATTTGATACGCACTATAAACCTAGTATTGTCGCAAAATATGAGCCTAATCCGAAACCGTTAAAGGGTACATGTGCTCCCAAATAACCTTTTCACTTCGTCTTAGAAATATACTTTACTTGGTGGACAGGAATGCATCTGCAAACCCAACTGCACGAAGTATAACCTGTTGCATCTTTAAAAAAGGATTCATACCATTCGGAATCAAACACAAGATAAATCGGTTTTAACAGATTTTTGTGAAATTCACTTAGCTGGAATTTAGCATTCACAATTGGTGACTTAATAAACACATAATACTGGGTTTCTGATGGACACAACAAAATCTTTTCCTGACTAGTGTGCAAAATTTTGAAGTCTTTGGTTTAGTACTTGGTAAGATTATTGATTACCATCCTTACGGGAAAGACATTTGGACGCGGATGGACGGATTACGCACTTCTATGAGCCCCATCACCTGGGCTAAACATGATACGATCAATACCAATACACATTAATAATGCAGTTGTTGGCGATTCATGTAATTTATGGCGTTAAATATGCTTTTAGTGTTGGGTATTAGTTAAAGTGGATTTAAATATTGAACTTATACAAGTTGTTTGAAACTTTTCTAACCATATTAAATTTTAAAAATCTTATAGATGATTTTCCAAAATTGTTATGCTAAATTAGAATTTTCTAATAGTTGTCAAAGTTTAATCTTTTTACAAACTAATTCTGGAAATGATTATGGTTGATGCGGACTCTTTAATATTGGACGCGGGCAGTCGACACTGAAATGATGGAGGAGGAGGATGCGCGCTTGATGTCGCCAATTACGTTGAAAACGCAGGAAAGCATCAGGAAGTGTAAGAAGAGGTAGAAATGTAAGAAATAGAAGGGAACTGTCAGTAATGGATATAAGTAAAGACACACCAACATTACACAGTACTCATTAATGAACAACACTATGTTGATATTCATCCACAGTTGACATCGTCCCGAGTTACCCTGCACACTCAAAATCGTTATTAGAATTTATGAAAAGCATTTAAAAATTGGACGTACCTTTGAAGTTGCCATGAAAAGGACCACCGCCAAAACAAGTTGTGGGAAAATAAAGAGAATAATTGCCAATCCAATCCCTGCAAACACAAGTTAGGTGCTAACAGAATTTAGAACGGGCGACTTATTCTACACAAACATAAATATTCGTTACGAATAAAAATGGCGTCAATAGGAGCGAGAAATTCGTCTGGGACGGAGGCAGGAACGTCTCCAAATTTCCTCGAGGGGGGTGAACTGATAATCACGATTGCTGCAATAAGGAGGATTACAAAAAGCACCTGCAAAAATTAAATGCAATGTATGTTGTTACACTAAATGATATCCTTGTTTCCTTGTAAGTTTGTAAAGTGTTCAATACAATTAGGATTAGAACAGGTTTACCCCTTGGAGAATTGCAAATACTTTAACGATAATCTGCGGAGAAATACCACAAATTCTGGTCATGTCAACCGATGCCTTCCACAGATTTATTAGTAAATAAATTTCGTTTCAAAATTTTAGGATGGTGTAACAAATTTCAATGTTCCGTAAGTTTAGTTTATTGTCAGTTTAAACCTTCCTTTCGTAAGAATTTCCAGATGTTAGCTGGCTTGAAGCTGCGACTGGGAAGGATGTTATAATGGAAAAAGGAGAAATCATTTGCTGCTAGATTGAGAAAAGCTTTTGGCAGTGTGTAATGAGATACATTTGTAATAATTTATAATGGATTTATAGTTGAAAGTTGGGAGTATCAGACGTAGAAGTGGAGCTTTTAAGCAGATTGAAATAAGAAATTATTTTGAAACACTTGACCTTCAGAGAAGTGAGGTGTACTTGGTCACGTTTGTGCACATGCACACGTTCAAGGTCGTGTTAACTCTAGAAATAAGCAATCAATATCCATTTCAAAATTAATCGTTTGGTTCAGTGTTTGAGTGGTTTGCTCATTATTCTTTCATATTCGCAGATTAAATTCTGCTGAAAAAAATTTGCATGACCATCAATTGCATAAAGTTTTGGGACATTAACCGAAGTGGATGGAGACAGCAAACACTCGGAACCATTTTTGGCAATTTAACAATGGTGAAAATCTTGAGTAAATGATGAAGTAACAGAGACTCGGAATTCAAATGGTTTGCAATTGGGTGTCACTTCCAAAATGCATATTCTTTCCTTTTAGCATACAAATAGGGTTGTACTAAATGTCAGCGTCCGGGACCTTTTGACATTTTGACATGTCTTACTTGTCTCATATGACTGACTTTTGAACCAATGACATTTTGACAAATATATTTAGTACAAATACAAAAAACCCGGACGAAATCTTGCCAAAAATGACAAATAAGACATGTCAATGACATTAAGGAAATGTTAGAAACCAAACCCAATGACATGGCACAACGAATAATTGACATTCAAAAGAATTAAACTAGATTAGTAGCAGACGTTTTTTTATTTTTTGTTGTAGATGAAATGATTTACTTAGTTGTGGATTTTGGAATTGTAACACAATGAATGAAATCTTTCATTGAACTTGTAAAAAACAGCAGTTACCTTTCATCCGAGGGACTTCAATACTTCGAGGCCATCGAGGGCGAGCAAAGGTCACCAATGGAGTAGGGCGGGTTATCAATGCAACATTTTTTAACCGTAGGGTTGTAAATTGTCAAGACGTATTTGCACACTGTCCAACTTTTAATTTGGTGGTTGTACCTTATTTAAAGTGTGATTGATATTTGGTTTATCGATTTTTGAAGCTAAATTAAACTCTTTAGATTTACATCTGCAAGGATAAGTGGCTTTGGGAACTAATTCGTTTTATAACTCTTAGAACGAGTTGTTATGCGTGGTCTTCAATATTGGACGGGGAATTTGGATCGTCATTGAAGTTCTGGTAGACTATTTTAGAACATTGTGTACCTGTTAAGTAGCTTTGAAAAGGACGACTGCATGAGCAATTTGAGGGAGTATGGGCAGAATTATTCCCAATCAAATTCGTGCAAAGACTCTTTCGTTGTATAATACATGAAATGAAGTGCCGTCGAGGAAAGGGTCGGGTTTTTGTGAACGAGCGTAGAGACGTCTCCAAATTGACTCGGTGGGATGAACTTATTTCCATGACTGTTACAATACTAAGGAATAAAGACACCACCTGGAAATATTAAAGGCAAATTAACTCCATCTGTTGGTGGTCGTTGTGACTGAATTGTTATTAAGCGTCATAGGCACTTTGGACAAATTTATTAATAATTCATTCGTGATTAAATTGTAGAGCAAAGGGAAAAATTATTACAGCTGCTCCAAATAAATGACGGTGTTTACGACCTATTACATAATGCAAAACTCCGGTTAGACTCACCTGTTTTGTGCGAGTCTTGTAATTTTACGATACAGATGGAACTTGATTAATTGGAGAGTAAAGCAACGGGACAGTGGTGTGCAATATAATTGTCACACGGAGAGGAGGTTTTGAATAAGTTCTTGCGTTGGAGAATTTAATTTGAAGTTGGAACTAGCCAATAAGACCAGACGAATAAAGAATTGTGATGTGCGTACACCAAGTTGCTTTGTGTTGTGACGTGGATCGTTTAATATTGGACATGAACTGTGGAGATTGAAGTTACAGAGGAGGATGCGCGTTTGATGTCACCAATTAAGTTGAAGACACAGCAAAGCATGAGGAAGTGGAAGAGGAGGTAGACATTTATGACGTAGAAAGGGACGCATGATATGGGATATAAATTGAGACACCCCAACATTAAGCCGTATTCATTGATGAACAACACAATATTGACGTTCATCCACAATCGACATCTTTCTGAGTTAACCTGCACATTTAGAATCGTAATTAGAATTCTTGCAGACTATTTGGGAGTGAAAGGTACCCGGGTACCTTTGAAGTCGCCAAGAAAAGGACAACGGCCAACACAAGTTGAGGGAATATGAACAGAATAATTGCCAATCCAATTCCTGCAAATACGCTTAAGTTGTACACTGGTGACTAACAGTGAGTAAGCATGAATGTTCGTTACGAATGAAAACAGCGTCAAGGGGAGCAACAACTTCGTCAGGGACGGACGCTGGAACGCCTCCAAAAATCCTCGTTGGAGAAAAACTGATTATCACGATTGTTGCAATAATGAGGACTACAAACAGCACCTGGAAATATTCAAAGCCGATTAACTCATTATCCTTAATTAATTACTTCCTTCGTTGTTTGGTAAGTTTGGTTGGCAAATTTATCGAAATTATTGAATCATCATAAGTTGTTTACCCCTTGAAGAATCGCAAGAACTTTAACTACAATTTGAGGCGAAATGCCGCAAATTCTGGCCATTTTAAGCAAAGCTCGATTCAACGAATTAATTAATTAAGATTTTAAATCCTCAGTCCAAGGTTGGGTTTTATGAGGATTTCAGATTATAACTTTGCGTGTGGAAATTACGTTAGAATGGGATTATGATGTTGCGCTCTGGTACCAAATCCTTTTGTGTCAAATTAAGAAGAACTTGGGAGAGGGTCGATTGAGATGCGTACCTAAGGATTCGTAGTGGATGATTTATTTGCTGGAGAGCGAGTGGGTTTTGTGGAGTGTTGAATGGACTACTCACACACAAGGCCAACTTATATGTTGTTTCTATGATGCAGCTTGAAGTCCTAGGCACACAAAAGTGAAGTTCTCAATTAGAATGCAAGAAGAAATTATTTCCAAGCACTTGACCTTCAGTCAATTGGTACACTCAATGTCACACCTGTGCATAGGCATATTGAAAGATGTCTGAAGTCCAGAAAAAAAACAATCGAGTTCCGCGTTCAAACAAATCCTGGTGCTGTAAGTGTTCTCTCAAGTGGACAAGTTGGGTTTACAAGGAAACGGATGAATTTGCAGCGGTAATTAAAGTCCACTCAATGGGATTTGGATGATTTTTTAATTTCGTGTATCTTCATACACCAATCAGTCTAGGAGGTCGGAATTAGTTGGAGTGATTTTTGAATTTAGTGTTACTACAATGCTGTACTTAGCAAGATGGTTAAGTATTTTTGGGTCTTGAATTTATAGTTCTGATAATACAATCAAACTGACATCGCTTAGCTTGACTAAAGGAACAAACATATCAGAAAATGTTTCGCGTAATGTCTCTGAAAGTTATTTGAAGACAACACTTTCAAAACTCATTCATGGATTGAATAAATTACACTCGGGTGTACAAAGTTTTAACGATGGTTTGTGGAAGTGGTGAGTAATTTCAGACGGACTTGTTTGTATTCAGAGCCATTCTTGAGGGATTTAAATCCTCTTTTATTTCTCGTCCTCATATTAATTTAGATTAAAATTTTACAAATTTTGATTCAATTCTACCTCATGCGTTCCATCGCAGAATTTTTGTGCAATTGTATTTTCATTCGGGCAATGTTAATGTCATGTAAACAGGTTCACAACGTCGAATGTTTTGCTGTTGGCAAACTTGTTCAAGGAACGTATTTATCGCGCTTCGTAATCGAATGGACTAACGTGTCTAGTTTTAATGCGAAGAGTTTGCATGACGCTTTTGTGATATCTCTCTCTAAAGTTGATTTTTACGTTCCCCATTATTTTATTGTAAATAGCTTTCGTTTTTTTTGTTTAGCGTGAGTTCTGTATGGAGATGAAAGCAGGTGTTGGGATATGTGACAACTGTTTAATTCAATAATGACGCTTAAAAGAGAGCCGACTTATAAACTTGGATGTTTTAATTTTAAACGATTTACCTGATTGTGACTATTGGTGTTGTTGTGTGGTAAATGAATTTGGTATGTGGACTTTTAAACAGTACCAGTTGCATTCCGTTCAGGATTAGTAAGGGTCACCAAGAGTGTAGGACGGTGCCATCAATATTTGGACTGTAGGGTTGTAAATTATCATTAAATTCATTTGCTCTCTATTTCTTGTGTAATTTTGTATGAAAATTATCCGGAGAATGGTCGATGATTTATTTAGCAATTTATGAATGTGAATTAAACTCTTTCGAAACTTGTACTTCTACGCGAAGACTTTAATTGATTTTGTGATAAAATTGCGCAATTGCCCTGATAAATCAGAAAATATGGCAGTCTTGTACGGGTTATTTCACGATTGAATTTAAGTCCCATGAATTAAAATTTATGAGAACTTGGCAAAGAGTTTGTGGGGGTTAAAGAATTTGAACTAATAATGTATTAATTTAAATAAGTTAAATATGGAATTGCAATTAGTCAATGTAAGAGTGGCGGAATTTTATTTAATTATTTCGTGACCATTGCGTATACAAATTCATCTTGTCGCGATGCGGACTCTTTAATGATGTTAGCAGAGTACAAAATTGTCAGTGAGATTAATGGTTTCGGAGAAGGTCGGGTAAGGTGCTTACTTGTGGTTACTCATTAATTCATGATAACTCCCACGGGACGGAACAACAGAACACACACAAGGTCTATGAATATTTGCATTATTTATTACAGTTTCAAGTACCAGGTACTTAAATGGAGCTCTCAAACAAATTGCACGAAGAAATTATTCTGATGCATTGGCCATCAAACAAAAGCAGTTGTTTACGTCAGAAATACACACAGACGTACATTTAAAGTCGTCGTTTAACCAGAAGACAGCAATAAATATTTTACTTCAAACGAATCCTGCTGCTGCAAATCTTGTTAGTGTTAAAGTTGGGTTTACGAGGACACAAATAAAGTTTCTGGCAAATGATAAGCGTACTCAATGGGATTTGGATGATTATTAATTTTGTGAATCTTGGAGAATTTATCAAATTAGACGGTAATAGAGAATACTTTAACGGTTAAGTGAGTGTGAGAGAGAGCGGAGAATGCAAAACTCAGGCAGGGAGTGGGAATCGAACCCACTTCCTCTGATTACCGGTCAAATGCTCATCCACCTGAGCTACCCCGGCCTACTATTGCATTCCTCTTCCCTCCTACTCACTCCGTTTGCTTGGGATCTTAATCCCATACATTCTACTTCTAGCTCATATAATCTACTAACCGGGATATCTATGGGCGATCCATCCTGCCCGTGCCTCAATACTAGGACTTATTTTTAGCACTTTATGATACTTACTTTAGTGTTGTAATTAAATTAAATGCAGGAGAGAAATAAAAATATTAAAACTATTTTACCTTCCTACCTCTGAAAGTAAGTTGAAGATAGCCCGCTCAGAAATCTTTAATGGAATGAATGAATATATATTAAATTGGATACACTGGCCGCCTCCTGAATTTTGAAGGTGATAAATACATTCGTTCCGAGTATATTGTTTGTAATCATTGTAATTTTTATTTAAAATCCATACTTATGAAAATAAGGACATATTGCTAACATGAGTCGTAATAATATCAA
This sequence comes from Isotomurus palustris, assembly GCA_034696625.1. Lineage (NCBI taxonomy): Eukaryota > Metazoa > Arthropoda > Collembola > Entomobryomorpha > Isotomidae > Isotomurus > Isotomurus palustris. The sequence goes on from JAQGAD010002701.1 coordinate 12,400, forward strand.
AAATTAGTAATTAAATTTGAATAGTGCTTATAGATGATACATAAGGCATTGGATCCAAGAGATTCAAATAATTTAAATGCGTTCGCCTACGTGAAAACAAACTTTCCGTTTGCATACATGTTTGCAAATAATTCGAAATAC
>JAQGAD010002702.1:0-12539 GCA_034696625.1 Isotomurus palustris
AAAAATGACAGAGTTTATTTAGGCTAGGGAGAGATCATCACTCTCTGACGATCGGGAGAACACTGAGCTGCTTTTCCGTAAAACAGCTATCACAATAATTACAAATACTTTTAAGTTACTACAGGAACTTCCAATTACACTCACACTTTTGACAACATTGATGCATTTGAGAAGATGAATGAAATTTCTGTGAATGTATTTATGTTGGATGGCAAAGAAATTTACCCTGCTCGACTGAGTGAATATAAACATGAGGAGAAAGAAGTCGACTTATTGCTATTGCAGCAAGCGCGAGATGATGGGACTGAGGATGGAGATTACGTTTTTATAACTGAAATTGGAAAGTTTCTAGGGAAATCTGGATATCATAAAAATGGACTATGTAAAGGTTGCTTTAAACCAATTTTTGCCAATAATTCCAAACTTTCTAAAATCTGCTCATATTACGGGCACAAATCAATGACGGTTCCAAAAGAATTCAAGTAGCTACCAATTCAATAAATTTTATTCTCATATGGATGTACAGTGCAAAATATTTTTTTAACTCGCACATTACGGAGACTCTTTTAATTATTTAAGCGCAAATCCTAATCTCGTTTACACAACAGACGAACCAACAAGTGACATTGCGGGGTATTCACTTGTAATAATAAATCCGGATTGGAAAAATGAGTATGAGGATACTTACTACGGAGATTATCCATTGGAAAGTTTAATGAAAACCATTTATGAAAAAGGCACAGAGATCGTTAAAAAAGTAAAGGAAGACAATATTCCAGTATTAATAACAGAGGAGATGAAACACATCAAGAAAGCATACACAATGTGCCCACTGTGTCATTGTAGGCTAAATTCGTCCAATAGATTGCCGGCATTTAATCACAATCATTACAATGGGATTTTTTACTCTCTTATTTGCGTCAAGTGCAACATACTTTGTGTAAAGAAGGCTTCACGTGTTGTTTCGAACTTCACTTTGGTCAAAGGAAGAGAATAATGGACAATAGGGGACAAATTTAAAAATTTTTGACAGAAAAAGTTTTATACTTCCCGGTGTTTCCCGCTGTCAAGACTAGTCTCATTTTGTACTCTATTATTATGTAATGAAGTATTAATGAAAAAATCAACCCCATTTTTCTCCTAGTATGTGTTTAGACCCTGGGAACAAAAGCATTTTCATGTAAATAGATAAAAATTAAATCAAAAAACACAAACTAGCGAACGAAATAAATTCGTGAAACTTAAAATATAATATCTAGACACCAAAAGGATCTTATATAATGAGTTTCAGAGAAGAGTGCCAGCCGTGACCCTAAGTAGCTAGCCACACCCCGTAGAAACTTTAAACTCAATATATCAAGTAGAAATAATTTCAAGGAAGTTAAAGTGTTAACTAAGCATCTCACACTTTTTCACAGGAGCCGTACATCTAAGCATCACTCATACATCATTATAAATGCTTTTATCATTCTCGAGCGATGCAAAGAAATGGTATAGAAAGGATACGATTTCATCAAGAATCATTTCGATGGCAAAGTTAAGCTTTTGGCTGGAGAGACGGACAGCCTAAAAATTATAAGATATGACCCGGACAATAATTTCATGGAAAAAATGGATAATCTCAAAAAGTTTATTGCTTGCTCTAGACTTCCTCCATCACATATCTTATACGATCAAAGCCTTGAGAGTGTAATTGGTTCCTGGAAGTTAACTGAGTTAAATATTTACCAATACATCTCGTTGAAATCTAAAATCTTTTCCTTCGTGTGCATTTGTGACAAATGCTTTAATTCGTTCGACCCAAATTGTGATTTTTGTCACTATTACAACAACGGAAAAATAGAAACAGCAGGGTAATTGAAGACTGTTAGTAAAACTTAAGATCATCAGGTTTTTAGGATGTACTACAACAAAAGTATCCAGAATACATTTTGACTACGACGAGAGCACACTTCCGTTTTAACTCTCTCGATCTCAGACGATACTTTGTCTCTCAGAATGAAAGCTGGGCTTTTGGACACTATCGGATTGAACAAATTTGGAGACTCTGAGTGACAAATGGATTGTGATGTGTTTGATTACAATCTGAAAACGGCAACCAGAACTATAGTTTGCGCTAGTTCGGGATCAGGCAAAACATATTTTATTCTTGATTTAATTGAACACGTGAATTAATTTTTGACTCTCCAATCAGTAAAGTTATTTTCGTTTACTCAATTTTTCAACCTATATTTAATTCGTTTGCCGAGAAACATGCAGATGTGAAATTTACTTCTGAAGTCCCAGATATCCCAAAAGATAACAATGAAAGTATTTTATTTATTCTTGATGATTTTATGCTTTCTCAGGAAACTGGAAAACAAAACAAACAAGTTACAGACTTTTTTATTCGTCTATCCCATCATTTAAATATAACCCTAATAATTACATGGCAGTGCTTGTTTCCAAAAAATCTCAAGTGTGTGTCATTAAATTCTAGTTATCTTTTCTTTTTCCAATTCAAAGAGACTCCTCATCCGTTGATATTTTTAACCGAAAGTTAATGCCTGAATCTCCACATTTTTTAAGAGAAGCGATGAGAGATGTAAAGTTGAAAAAATTATCATACTTAATGGTGGACAACACACCACAACAAAGTGAAAAATTTCGGTACAGAAACTTTGTATACCCTAGAGTAGATTCCAAAGTATATATTCCCAAGACATGAAACTCCATTCCAAGCTCCATTCAGCTGTTGCTTCTTGAACGTGTTTGTCATGCAACGGGTGTGTGATAACCAACAATTGTTTAGGCAATTGTTGCTAAACCCCAAGCCCCAAAAAGATTTCCTTCGTGATTGTAGTGAAGATATATTGAAAGCTTTTATAGAAATAATAAAAAATTTATTATTTATAAAAGTTAAACACCAACATTCAAAGTACATTGCAGTGCTCCGTAGATTTATTTACAGGAAAAGTAGATTCCATAATAAGATTATAGTTTTATGACTTCAACGCTGTAAATATTTTATTAAAATACTTTTTTGAAAGTGCATTTGCTCTGTGTGTGGGTACACTTTACAACGCGTAGAGATGGCCATGTTTATGAGAGTAATCCCAAACAGACTGTACAATGAGTTACTCTCGAACGGTTTGATAGAAGGGGAAGATTTTTTTCCTGCAGACAACAAAAGCCCAATAGATCAAGTGCTCACATTGATGCAACCCACCCTTCAGCAAAAATGTGAAAATCTGAAACTCTCTGCAGACAAATGCTAAACTTCTTCTAAAGAGAATATTTCAATACAAAGTGAAATTTTTAGTGTTTCTCAAATTGCTCCATTTCTTGAGAAGTTTATTTTAGAAGATACAACGTTATCACTCAGTGAAGATGGACAAAAGTTCTTAGATATAGTGAATAGGTTAGGAGTGACTAGTGATAGCATAGTGAGTGCAACCGCTGGAGCTGCTGAAAACAGGACTGTACACAAAAATGTCCGTGCGTGGACAAGCTTTGAGGATATTGGAGAATTTGTGAATTAATACGACAAAATGGTAAAAGTAGATAGCAAATACGTAAAAAGAAGATACTATGCAGTTCGCCAGCCCGGATAATAACAATAATAGTTACAATAATATATTTACAGTACAAGCATCAGAACAGACACTATTCGTACATTTTGCTGTGCATCGATTGTTTCTTGAAGAGATTATATTGTCAACCCATAAAGAAAAAAACTGGAGATGGAGTTAAAAACGCTCTCTTGAAAATCTTCAAAGCTGCAAAGACTACGCCAGATTTACTGATGACAGATAAAGGTGAGATTTTATTTTTAAATTTTGCTCTTTTAGCAAATTTATATTTTACAGGAACCGAGTTTTATTCAAAGCCAGTCAAGGATCTGCTTACAATCAAAAAAGTTGGGCTGTTCTCCACCAAATCTGTTCTTAAAGCTCAAATGGCAGAGAGAGCTATTAGAACTTTGAAATCGAGAATAGCTCGACACATGACACACACGGAAAAAGAATTGGGTAGATAAATTAGACGATATTCTACATTTCACTCATCCAAAAACCTGAAACCTGACGGAATTAATAGCAAAAATGAGTCTGAAGTGTTTCATAAATAATACCATAATTTTATTAGAATGAAAAAGCGAGACCCTAAATTTAGCCTAAACGATTGTTAAAATAGCAGAAAATAGAATAACATTTAAAAAGGGGTACGAAGCAGGATACTCCGAGGATACATTTAAAATAGTCAAAGTTATTAATCGTCATCCAATTAGTATTTGATTCTCTGACCTGAAAGGATTAGAGCTTGATGCAAATTTTCATGAGAAAGAACTCATCAAAGTTTCAGCAGCAAGCTCTACAGACGAATAATTATGGAGTTAGAAAATTTCTTCGTGACTGTTCAGTCAGACGACTGTACAAACATCTTTCAAAAAAACACTTCTACATGTTTTCAAAACGAATTGTCACAGGAAGTGTCGGTTCCTTAAAATATTGATGAAGTTGGATTAATTGAAATTACATATAATCTATCATAATCTATCATATAAGTAAAACCTCAAGAGGAAAAGTTTTCACAAAAACTTGTTACTACGGATCCTAAGAGGTTTTTTAGCAATATTCAAGGCCAACAATTCTGTTTTAACAATACGGCGACCAAACGATGACAATATGTCTGTTTTAACCAACCTGATTAAAGCAAAGTTTCAACAAGCCCAACTTTCAGTTTCTTTCAGTGAAATAAATGAGTTTTATGAAAAGGAAAGTGGTGAGCCATATTCAATTTTAAGACGGATTGACCCTCAGAATAAAAAGACAATTTCATTACCTCCTGAGCTAATGAAACCTTTTGGGTTTGACGTCCACTCTTTCGCTTCAGGAGTATACGAGAGCAAATGGCCTCGAAACAATGAGGAATATAAAAAAGTGAGCAAAGACACCGTGCTTAGTTTTTCCGTTCATTCATGGGACAAAGTTGCAGGTAGGGTGGATGAGCCTGTTAAGTATACTACAGAGAGTTTATTTCATAGCTTAGCCACTGGAGTCCGTAGTAGCGGGTTTAAAATTGGCGTTCTTCACAAATTATTACAAAACACGGATCAAGTAAAAATATTTCAAGAAGGTGTGCAAATCCAATTCTCCAGAGCAATAAACAATCTGCTCGGGTTAGAAGAAAGTCATGTATTTTCAATCCCATCTACAACAATATATTTGCCACGAGAATTGTAGAATTTTAATTCTAGCAATAATAAACTAATTGACCCTGTGATTCCAGTCAAGTGGGAAAGCAGATCAGATCACACAAGTATAGTTAAGGAGCAGAGAATTGGCGAGAGGTCATTACCAGTTATCAGAATAAATTTTCGATTTTCCGACAGTTTTGATTCGGGGTTTAACTAATGGTTTCTCGGGGTTTAAAGCGGAACTACCCAATTCGTCGCGACGAACCTTCGAGTATTTTGGGGGTTTAGAAATAAGAATATTTCTTGTGAATGGACAGGTAAGTACGAATGGGCAACGTATGCCAAACGTAGCTCGAAAACACCAACACAGTTTCAGGATTATGTAAACCAACAAAAGTCAGGTCACAATTACACAAAACTTTTAAAAATAGGATTTGATTGGATTCATCGCGTATTGCTTCAGCTGTTGAGCTAGTCGTGAGGTGGATAGAGTTTTGCCATTTACTTGGTCCTGGATTAAGCGGTTAATCTGCGTTTGTTTTTCCATTTCTCTCGAAAATTCTATCAATCGAGAGAATCCCGATATCTCTTCATTCGAATAAACTCCGGGATTCGAAAATAGTATATCGGGTAGATCACTAGGCTTTATTCCTTCATACGGAGTAGGCAGAGTCCGAACTCTTTCCAAAAATGTGCGATTTGGAAGATGAATCATTTTTCCTGCTCCAACATTGAACATGAATGGAGGAGTTGGGCATTTTACGTAGGTGGGTTCGTCCTAAGTCTCAGGACTGAGACCCTGAATCCATCCAACTTTCGTACCTAGCGTACTGGATGGGCCATCCCATTGCACAATTGTCGATATGAGGCGAAAACTAGTAAGTCGTAATTTCTTCGCACAGGTGTACCGAAAGTGCATCTCCAACTAATTTGGCCCGGTAACGGCGATCATGAAGTAATGCTCGGACTGTCACACTCGGCGGTATACCTTCACCGAGTGCTCGTGCCAATTCAAGTGAATCTGATGAGCTCTGCAGACATTTCGGTGTAATTGTTGCACAGAGAAAGTCAAATTGTCTCGAAGTGTGTCGTAAATGTACTGCATCTCTGCATTCACCTGGGTGTCAGGTTTAAATCGGACATCGACAGTAGAAGTATCACGTACTTTTCGTTTATTGTTGAGTACTAAATCTTCTAAAACTTAAAGGGTAGTGACCATCTTAAATAAAACTTCGTCGTGATTATCTTGTGGCAAGAGAAAATTATTGTTTAAAACAGTAGAAGAAGCGAATTTTTACCTACAAAAAGAATGGTCTTTTCGCGGACATTATCCAATAACAATGTTATAGATTTAAAATCAAAAGAGTCTACAGTGGATATCAAATTCATTGGAATTGGCGTACGTTTCTTAGTTATATTTAATGTATCTTCACCCACAGTAAAACCAAACACTGAGATTGGAGATTTTTCGACCTGCATTTGAGCTGATCGCAGTTTGTCTTGCACGAATTGTCGTATTTCTACGGGTGAAGAACCTGACCTCATAAGTTCAATAAGAGGGAATTCATAAGAAAATCGTGGAAGCTGATGGTACAAGATATAAAAGGGGGATAATGTCAAAGAAGAATGCGAAGAAGTGTTGTACGCCCATTGTAGTTGGATTAAATATAAATCCCAATCAGTATGATTTGCATTAACGTAATGTTTGATCATGCTAGCTATAGTGTGCTAGAATCGCTCCGAAATAGCGTTTCCACGGCTATTATATGCGCGTTTAAAATGCTGCTTAACTTGGAACAATTTTGTGTGAGCCTCAAGGACTTATGATATATACGAAGGTCCGTTATCTGACAACAAGTGCTCATGTCACGAATGCTTACAAAAGACCCGTTCTTCCAAAAACCGCGCAATAGTTTCCGATTTTTGATCGGGAATGACTTGTATTTCTACCTATTCGAAAAACAAGTCAATCGCATTTATAATATCGACATTGCCCTTCGAGGACCTAGGAAATGGACCTTACACATCAGTTGTTACGTACTCCCAAGGGCGACTGAGAATGGGAAGATGTTCGACTAAGCCAGGAGTTTTGCCATAATTGCGTTTCATACTATTAAATAAATCGCAATGTTGGATCAAATTATATAAGTCCAGTTTGATAGCAGGCCAATAAAACCTTTGACTTGGTTGTCATAGCAGCGAGTGATCCCTAAGTGCCCTGACATACTCATACGCAGAATTTTAGGAACGTACGGACCTAAAAAGCCCGATCTTGCATTTACAAGCAAACCGTTTTTAAGCTTAAACTGCTTATTGACCTCAGCAGTTATGTCACGCAGAATCTTTTGACACTCCTCATCTTTTAGCTGAAGTTCTGCTAAGTTATCTAGTGAAATCAATAATGAAGGAAAATCTACCGAAGGAGGAATAGATTCAGTAGCAGGTAAACGGCTCAACCCATCGGCTAGGCTTTTTTAATTTGCCAGGTCGATATATCAACTCATAATCGTGATCTTGGAGGAGAAGTGCCCAAGAGGTTAATCGGCTAGAAATCTTAGCAGTGTTAATAGCAAACTTAAGACCCACTAAGGGCTTATGATCAGTAAAAATTTTGAAATGTCTGCCATAAATATAAGGATGAAGTGTTCGATGTAAATGGCTAAAAACTCCTTCTCTGTAGTGAAATAACGTAATTGAGCCTAATTAAGCAACCTACTGCCGTAGCATACTAGATGCTCTAATGAATCTTTACCGACTTGGAGTAATGCAAATCCTACAGCATAAATGCTGCTATCCGTGTAAATGTGTACAGGTAACAGAGGATCATAAAATGCCAACACAGGGGGACTAATTAGGCCCTTTTTTAAGAGTCGAAAAGAAAATTCTTGCGCCTGTGTTCATCTAAATTCCACACTCTTGCCTGTGAGTTTGATTAAAGGTTAAAGGTATTTGGGAAAACCTTGCGGAAGTAGCCAACACATCCAATAAAATGTAAAATGTCTTTAGTATTGGTAAGCTTAGGCAAATCCTTAATACACGATATCTTCGTAGGATCAGCCGAGATACCCGTTGGAGAGATTTTATGCCCTAAATACTTTTAGGAATTGACAGCTTTACATTGTACTTCCTAAAACGTTCGAAAACTCGAGACATATCGAGACAATGCTCTGAAATTGTATTTCTTGCAAGCAAGATGTCGTCGATAAAAACATTACCTGCATTCCAAAGTGATCCAGATAAAACAATACCCATTGCACGCAAAAATGCGGCTGGGCCATTCTGTACACCGAACGGCATTCTAAGCCATCCATACAGGCCGGAACTAGAAACGAATGCAGTTAAAGGAATACTCTCTTCCTCTAAGGGAAGTGACCAAAATCCCTTCTCAATGTCCATAAGTAACAAATATGTGGACCTGGAGCCAATCCAGTCGAGCAAACTCTGTACATTGGGTAATGGATAGCAATCCTTCTCCATTTGCCTTTTAAGAGGCCTGTAATCAATTGCCATTCTCGGTGTTTTCTTATCGCCAAATTTATGGTCTTCTTCCACAATGACTCCTACCATGCCCCATGGGGAGTGACTGGGACGGATAATTCCCTGATTTAAGAGTTGCTGAATTTTATCACGCTCGAACTCTTGTAAGTAGGGAGCCATGCGATATGGAGACTTTTTTACAGGTTGTGCACCCGCAAACAACATAATTTTATGCATGTAGCAATTAATAAGGCCAATTTCACCAGGTTTAGCAAATACATCGGAGTAAGTGCGAACGGATGCATGAATACGTTCTACTATCTGTGCAATATTATATATGCAGTGTTGGAAGCCGACGAAGGAAGAGAGGAAAATACCGGTTCGGCGGTAGAATTACAGTCGAACAGAACAAAAGAAGGAAGAACACACGCGACTCTCACTTCGGGACTTAGCATAATAGATTTATTAGAGGCATTAATGATAGGACGATCTAAATCCTCTACTAAGTGATACTTATGATAGTACGTACATGGCATAAATAAACCTTTGTGAACTACTTCAATGGATTCACTCAAACAAATAAAAGAGCCATTAGTATGAGAGCCAGAAAATTTGCATAAGACACGTTGAATAGAGTTAGGAGCTAGAGTAACCTTATTTAAAACCCTAAATTCATTATCAGCGGAAGAATGAGAAATAAACAGTTCAAATGGAATCGGAGAGGAGACGTGTGGAATAATTGGAACAACATAAGAAGGTCCAGAGGAAACCGGGGCTGAAGGAGCAGATATGAGCTCGTTAAATTCGCCAGCGGGTGAAGGAGAATATAACCATGACTCTGTTCCCGGGCTTGAAGACGACTTATCAAGAGTAACAGAGGGAGATGGACAAGAAATGATTGTGTTAAGTGAGTGAGATTGAGACGGGGTAACTAATAAAGAACCCTACGGCCAGCGATCTCTAAATAATCATTTCGATAATTCAACACCGCATTAAATTTCTTGTGGAAGTCAGTTCCCAGAAGTAAATCATACTTAAAATCGGGTAACACATAGCACATAGCAGTTGAAGGTTAATGGAGCTAATCCCTTAAATTGTATTTCCACAGAAGCCCAACCCTGAACTAAGGAATTATTATTAGTAACGCCAACAATTCTTACACTATACGACAATGAATTACAATGGGAAATGAACCGAGAGTTCACTAAAGATACGCTCGAGCCACTATCAATAATGACAGTGAGAGTAAACTTACTGACAGAAGCTGATACGATAGGCAAGCCGAAGTTACGATTAGTGGAAATGGATAAGGTGAAGATTACAGGACTCATTGTGGGGGATTTTGGGGGTTCAGAGTTGGCGGAGATCGAGTATGGCCCTGATTTCGCCAGTTCCTGTTTCCCGAATTCGAAGGAAGACGGTGGCAATTGCGAGCGGTGTGATTGGCAATTCGGATTCTGATTGCGCATATTAGCCATCCGTTTGCGACAATCAGCAAGGTCATGGCCGGGGATTTTGCAATAACGACAGAATTTCGTGGATTATTGTAACGAAGAGGCTGGTATTGTGGCCGCTGATACTGACCGTGGTAGGACGGGCCCTGATATGCAGGCTGAGGAGTAAAAGGAGGCTGAAAAGAAGGCCGATAAGCGACTTCCTGTGCGTCAACCGCGGATGTATAGGGAGTATTGCCAAGAGGATAAGGAGATTGAGGGTTAGTCTGAGGTTGCAATTGATTTAAAAGAGTGGAAAGTTGCTCAGAGTGAGTCTTGAGTTGGTCAGTGTACTTCGTACATAATTCCTGATTTTCCTTGTCTAACTGACAAGAATGGGTGCTCAAGAGCTGCTAAAGTTGGCTGTGAGGGTCTGTGCATTTAGCACGTTGGTTTCCCTGTGGTCTATGAGATATTCGGTCTCGGCACACTTACGCATGAGTTTATACATCAGACACTGCTTGAGGATATGTGATATTAATCCGTTCTAAATACTGAGGACGAAGGTGTCGGATCAAGTAATGAACACGCTCCTTGTCAGTTAACTTGTCATTGTAATTGTTTAGTAATTCAAACATCGAATAAACAAAGTCCTAAGAAGACTCGCCTATTTTTTGTTTCCTGTTCAGAACACGTTCTAAAGCTACGTCTTTAGGAGCGACACTACGAAACGCTTTCAGTAGTTCCTTGGAAAACAGGTCCCAATTTACGGGGATAGAGCTATTAGCCTTAATAAAGTAGAGAACCCATGCTTGAGCAGTTCCCTTTAAATAATTGGGTAACTGTTTGCACTTTGTTTCCGCGTCCAAATTATTTTACCGTGCAGCCAGTTCGTACTGCTGCAAGAACTTGAATGGATCGGACGTACCATGTCCGTCAAAATAAGGAGGAGTAACCGCTAATCTAATAGCCTTAGGAGGCGGTGGAGCTGTCGTCATAATTAGACTGAGGTAATGAAACGAGGGAAAACGGAAGCAAGACGTGTGGAAATGATGTAAATGGAAAGGCAAAGGAATGGCAAGAAATGGCAGAGATCCAATGGTGAAAGAAAAACTTCCTGCCAAGCAGTCTCTTTAGCCCAGAAAATTTTTAACGGCTATACTTGAAACTCGTTTAAAAGTATTCAAAGTAAATAAAATATCGTTGGCTGCGCCCCCGAACCCCTCTCGAATTGTTGGGAAAGTCTTATTGTTTCCAGATTCTGGTCCGGATATGAATCAATATTTTAATCAGCTGACAATACACGGGCATTCCTCTGAGTTTCCAGTCGGCTAAGTAGAAATGCAAAATGAAATTGATTTGTAAAATCTGACAGCTACAAGCAAATGGATCTATTAAATGCACATATTTGACCCCCACTGGTCACCAGGGAGCCAGTATGGATCATACGATTTCACTATATCTGACATTTTAAGAATTGAGGTTGAATTGTTAATTGAGTACAAATTTCAAAAATCAGTTAATTGGAAGCAAAATACAGGTTTGGTTAAAACGGTTTTGGCCCCAACTGGTCTCTTACTGGGCCAATTGTCTCAATCAAATAGACATCACTTTTCATTCCCAAAATCATACTATAATTCTTTATAAAAGTATTCAAATCGGCTAATTGGAAGCAAAAGACCCCTTCCGGTCAATCCATTTCCACCCACACCGGTCACCTAGTGGCCCGACTACATCAAAAAATTCCCAATTACTTTGCATCCCCAGATTCAAATTAGAATTCTTAGATGAAACTATTCGAATCAGCTACTTGGAAGCAAAAGACCCCATCGGGTCATACACATTTGACCCAAACCGGTTACTGGGTTCACCGATTGCCTCCAAAATTTGATAGGACCTTCTTATTTGTCCGAGGCGTGTGTATACAAAATTTTGACCCGATTAGTTAAGTTCCTTATCGTTTTCTTTTGAACATAAACTGGAATCAATTAAAAATTACTTTGATTCCGATTGTTGCTCACGTAATTATTACAAGACTTTTTATTCGTCTTGTGCATCTCAAAACTCGTTCCGAATAGATCGCATAGTTGTACTGAAATCTTTTCCTTGCATCTGTGAACAATTTTTCAACCGTGAACACAGTTAGTGCTTAGCCAACTAGAATGGCTTGCAATATGAAAACCATTTGAACTGCTGAATTCATATCCATCAAAAATGGTTTTGTATTGAATTTTTTAATCTGGTAAGTAGTATTCTTTCGTCGTATCTGTTGTTTGTGTTGATCTTGCACCTGTATGTGAAAGTAAATACCCGAATGGATTAAAATCTTGAACGACTTCAAAATTGTAGTGTTGTCGAGGCCCACGAATTCCCATCCAGACATTTCCCCCCTGAAATTCTTCTTTAAGTAATAAAACTTTTTACTCGCATAATTCTCTGACATGTACTGAAAC
>JAQGAD010002703.1:0-12532 GCA_034696625.1 Isotomurus palustris
GTGAAAGCCACAGAAATTTTTTTTCTCGTAAATTGTAACTTCAAAGTCTACAAGTAAGTTGCAGACACATCAATTCGTCCATATAATATTTCCAGCTAACTTGCTAACCTTGTACACATATTAGTTCATTAGTACATCAATTTTCTCCTACAGAATTTCATGTCATACTTCATGTCCCAAATCCACCACACCAGCCTCAGCGATCGGAACAAATTTATCTTCAATCTTGAGCAGTAAAATGGTTTTGTCAGTAATGGAGCGGCATTTGGGGTCACGATGAGATGGAATCCATTTGTGAACAATCTGAAATTTAAGACATATCAATATCCTTTTAAAACTCAAATCATCACTCACAGCCCCTTTTGAACCATCAACTTTTGACTGATCATCTTAATAATAACTCAAAGCATATTCTCCACGTGAAAACTGAAATTATCTGAAATGAGAGACTATCTGTGTAAAACGATGCCACACTTGGTCCCTTTACTACCCTGAAGACTATCATTACTACAAGCAACCGAGCTTGTAATAAAAAGACCATGATGAAAGTAATACACTGATACAGCAGAAGACGCAAGCAAAGTCTTCTGACATAGGCGAGGCACTTTACAACCGATTTAACTCGGGTTATTAAACAATGCCTGAAACCTCAAACTATTGCTTGCTCCGCACTATGGATGCAAGGTAAACAAGAAGGAAAGTAAACTCAACTAAACTATATAAGCTCTAAGGCTTCACTTTCTCTCTCGTAGAAACTAACTTTCAGCTCAAGCAGACTAGACCAACCATCGCTACACTGCCACAGCTCCAACTACTTTATTTCTTCTGCCTCGACTCTTCCACTCTCCTAACTCCATTTCACTTAACACATACACACAAGAAGACTACTTTCTCCTTCTTCAATAATAATATTTAAGACTCCTGCCACTGCTACAAAAGCTGCTTCTCAAAACCAAACTTTTCCGATCCAAAAGGAAACACTAAAAGAAGGAGAACTCTCTGCACATCCACCCACAGCATTTCTACTCTCTCCGACTTGTCCAACTACTTTCCTCCTTTCCGTTTCAACATCAATAAAATTCTTCTTTCGACTTGATTTACCCCCATTTCATTTTCACTTCTTCTCGTCACCTTCAAACTTAACTTTAAGACCTTCATTATATCCAAACAGTTAGTGATGGAAAGATTTTATGGTGCATGCATGACTGACACTGTATGAAGGTACCATAAAGTACCTGTATCACCATCATCAGAACAAATTCTAACATTAAGTAAAAGCCGTATACAAAGAAGGGATACGAAATAAGCTACTCGCACAGTAAATAGCTCGTGGCATGTATGCAACGAATATAAAGAAAAATAGGCTAATCTCGGTAAACCTATTATGGACGGTTAATCCTCGCTCGGATAAGTCTAGCAATGATAATAAATCCTAAGAGCATTAGAGAGAGAAAGTAAACCTTGGGTATACGAACTCACAATAAAACACAGCCTAAGCAAAATAGACGGAAATTAATCAATAATAATGGAATTTACACTTTTTATTTACACAGAAAGAGAGGCTTTGTATAGTAGGGGGAAAGAAAGTGAAACATAAAAAGGAATTACTCACCAAGCCTTCCATTCCATCTTCAGGAACCCAGTTCTGCCAGTACGAACGACCTCCACGAGTTCTCATTAATTCATCTGGCCAAACTACATCTATTCTTCTCCCCAGATTGAGCCCATCATAAACAAGATTGGCGTCAACTATACGGACTCGCTGAAAACTGGCAGATTTTTCACGATCCCGACTTGACTCCCTCAGCTCTCGTTCCCTCAAATCTCTTTGCTCTCCCTTCTCCCGAGTATTTCCGTTTGTGTCAGTCAGGAAACCTATATTTCATTCACAAAGGCAACTGAACAAGTAGAAAATAAACCACTGCTACTCTCGAAGTCCTAGTGAGTAATCACATCGCATCAGCAGTTTGCAAACTCAGTTGAATCCCATTACTCCCGGACACTCAAAAAGAGCAATCGTAGTGACAATAATCCAATTTTCTTTTATACCACTAACTCTCCCAAGAACCTACGAACCTACCTGCTAAACTCGCAATGGTAGAGGTGGACGGTTTGCCAAATGAGCCTGAGACGTTAGAAGCTACGCTTCCTCTATTGAAGTTTCCTCGCGTTAACGATCCTCTCCCCACACTACTACTCCCGATTTGACTTCCGTCCAAAGACTGACTTCCGGAAAGATTCAATGCTCCAGGAACAACTGAAAGCAATTTCAATCACATAAATATAATCAGAGCGACTCTTTATCACCAACCACATGACTACGCTGTAACGCTGTACATCGCTGTAAGTTTCTTTCTCTAACTTCCCCATGATTCCCCAAATCTTGAAAGACTTCAAGGAAAAGCCGAGAAATCATTTCTCCTTCTGCTAAAATATTCATTCACCCGTAATCCAATCTATCAAAGCTCAAAGGGAAGGAGAAAGCAAGGCCATGACTTCCTTCCTTATCTTACCAGATGGAATGGTCGAAGTGGCCATAGAATAGACTCCATCATGTCCGTATGCTGTGTCTTCATGCGGAATAGATGACCCACTTGAACATCCTTCTCCACATCGCAGTCTTATCCTCCGCCATAAAGCAATTGCGGACTCTCTCAGCTTAGACAGGCTTATGGGGCCTCCAACCAACGAACAGATTTGAGGATGCGAGTCAGCGTACGATGTCGTTAAAGGTGACACATAAATAGGATATCCGATTGGTTGATCACACGATGAGTTGATTATGTTCCGTAATGCCTGAATAAACAAACAAAACAAATATTATTTCGAGTGTCCTTTCAATACGGTTCCTGCTGGATGAATTTCTCCTCTCTCTTCAAATGAGACTAATAGAAATAAATACATATCCTTAGAACACACTCGCTCTTCTATTTCGGTGACAAAGCGCAGCAGCATACATATACATTTCAATCTTTGCCACTGCAACTGTACCAAATGAGATTAGATGTGACTTAAGTAGAGAAAGAAAATGCCAATTTACTTTCTCCGCACAGACCCAAGAGACTTCTAAACCTACGCGATACAGAGCGAGAGTTCTCTTCGTCTCAAATGAACCAAAATGGGAGAGAGCAAGAGAGCAAAAGGTCTCATTTGTAATCACACGGCTCTTTTCGTCCTCAGAGAAAACCTATACATATTTAATGTAGGTAAGCTCACTTACTTGTTTAGCATTCTGGATACTTCCACGCTCAGGATCACGGTTCCTTAAGTAAACTAGTTCCTGCTGCTGCCCTGCCCACAACCCTCTCACACATTCCCGATTCAGTTTGATCACTCTAAAGCTCAAATGACGCTTGTTCAACATGATTATCTTGTATTCATCAGTTCCATCATCTAACACGTGCCTATGAAACAAATCCCAAAACACCAACTCAATATTTAGCTCCAAATTAGTTTACGTAATTTAAAGGCAACCAACAAGAAAACCGTCGTCGTGAAACGCTATGTGACCTACATCTTCAAGGACTTTAACGCAAAACACTTACCGCAAAGCAAGAAGGGCAGGTGTTCCAGAAAGCACGGCACTCCGCCAAGCAGGATCGCCCTCATGTGAAATCACCAAGTGTTCGTCGTGGTAGGAAATAGCATCATATAAAGCGGCATGGTCATCATACTCATCGGGACACATAAAGTGATCCTACAGTATCATGTATCATAAAAAAACAGCTAAAATGACAGGCTTTTCTGGTACTACTATGCTGCTAACTTACTCAGACATAATTATTTCTAATACTTCAATTCAATATTAGAAACATTCGTACCTGATGCAGTTTCAGTGACATTCTTACGGCAGCTGAAACAACTCCTTTCAATAAATCCATATCGCAGAAAACCCATTCATCTTTGGGAGATGTTATTCGGAAGTCTCCTTTGAACAGGGCATGTAGTCCGTAGAGAAAGAATTCCACACTAGAAATAAAGATGTAAGGGATTACAACAGATACTGAGTTGGACGGTGAAATCTAATACACTCATAATAATCGTCATTATACCTAGAAATTGCATTACTATGAGCTGCAACTCCAAGAGCTCTTCTTCCCAAAATACTCAGGGCAAAACATAACGAAACCAATGGGGAGTTCCTACTGCAATCCAATTCGTGTGTCTATAAAAACATTAAATGAAATTATTGTAATTTTGTAGAAGTCATATTTATAAACACTACATATCAGCATTGGCAAGGCAAGTCTAAGACATTTTTGCACTAGTAGGTGTCGATGATACGCGAAGCTAACGAGCACCCTTGAAGCGCAACCTAAAACCGAAGTCTCAGCGGATTTAGATTCCACAACACTTGAAGTAAACACAAATATTTCCCCATTTCTGTTCATACACAGCTTTCACTCTAACCTTTTCTCTTTTCATAGCACAGTACTGTATCCACGACAGATACACACTGCAGAAACTGCTCCGTGTGACTCCTGAAACTGCGTGATCGTAGTCTTCATCAATATTTCCGTTAAAAACAGGATCCAATTCGGCGTAGTGTTTTTCCAAAGTAGGTTTCAATGCTACAGAAATCGTATCCAACTGAAGCCATTCCTCCAGCTTGTCTGCTTTTGCGGCGTAATATATGATACTCTGTAACCCCAAATATGATTACTCACATGTATACTTTCTTCCTCCCCCTCAAAATGAACCATCGTGAATTCGTGAATGAAACAAGACGAACCTTTACGTAATAAGTTATAAGTACTTTTCGGAGATCGTAAACTTGAAGCATGGATACAGCGGAGTTATCAGAGATGCTGTATCCTTCTAAAACGTACTTCGACACAGTCACTTCCCACGCAAGCCATCGTTGACTGAAAGCAGAGTTGACGCTAAGCATGTGCGGAGGATGTCCAGGTTGGCAACAGCAAAACCCTGCAATATCAAAAATGAATGAGCCATGAATTAAGAAAACGACTTTGGTGACAAATAAAAATGCAATATCGATTGAAAGCCAACCATCATCATCTTCCACTCCTTCGGATATTGCTTCCACTTCTCTCTGCTGACAGTAAGTCCCACGAAACTCGAGTCCCCGCATTTGGAAAGTAACGAGACCATTTCCGATTTCAATAACGTGAACAAGGCAGTTCAAGTAGTCCGAAGCGAGCACAAAGCAATCGCCTTGAGAGACTTGGCCCCATCGACCTACATAGAAACAAAAGACGGCTCACCACAATGAATGCAAAATGCACATTTCATTCTTCTGCACAACTTGGTCACAAATGGCACAGAGTTTCTACTAGAAGTATTGTAAACCATCAGAATTCAGAATTGTAGACGAAGTCAAATAGAAAACTACAATGGTTGTCATTTCTACTTCTCAGCACAATGCACCAAACTCGAACCGAAGTTGTCTCATTTTTCGCGATACTCCGGACACTGATACCATCATTCTATCTTAACTTACCAAGAATGAGATCTCCACAGAGAGAGTCCTGGAGAGAGCGTGTGAGATGTTCATAGAAAATAGAATTCAAGTTGTTATCATCTGCGCCAGGATTTTTCTCCAAGTGGGTAGACAGTCTTGTATTGGAATGATCAACTCTCTTGGTATTGTAGTCCTTCTCCCAAAACTTGATTGGTCGCACGTAAGACGTTATAAAAATGGCACTTCCAAGAAAAGGATTAAGTGGGGCTGAGAGAAGCGATGAGATGACAGCTTGTAAAAACAACATCGCTGAGTGGGGTACGCTGAATGGCTGGGCGAAAGCGTGGAATGCGGAGCCCCAAGTAATCTGCCATGGTGCAATGTAAGTTATTACAAATTGGAGTTTAAGCCACAGTTCATACATTTTCTGAAATGCTATGGCCATGAAGAAGAAGTCGACAAGAAAAGTTTCTGACATTTCACTCCAGTCAAACTCGAAGAAGAGCTTCGTAAAGAAAAGCATTAAATAATGCTTTCCAGGATCAGAGAAACTAGTTCGGAGTGCCTTCATTCCAGTGATAACAATAATTAAGCTCCCAAATGCAACTCCAAACCGCTTCTCATCAACCAGCTTGGCCGATTCTTCCGTCAAGGCACTTATGAACAGCAGAGGATAAATGATATTCCGTTCGAAGAAACACATCCACACGAATATCTTCTCAAACCACATGAGTCTTGCTGCATCGCGTACTTCAAACTGATTGTACTCACCAGGAGGCAAAATAGGATGAGAGATAAGAAGACACGGTAACTGTTTTCTGAATTGGGGGATTAAGTAGTGAAGAATAAAGCCGAATACAATGGCACAAATCCACAGTGTTGGAGTCAATCCTGGTTGTAAAGCACTGAACACCGTACTGCTATGAAGCCCAAAAGTGACTACAGCTATCACTGTACAAATTATCGCATCTGATTTGAGCCTGGCGTTTACAGTGTCTCTTAGCTTCTTAGGCAAAGGGTCTCCAACTTCTTCTGGCGGAGGTTCTTTACCGTTCACTTTTCCATTGTGTGGAGCAGTGTTCTCACCAAAGCAATCTTCCTCTGGACAAAATAGCTGCTTCAGTACATTCCACATTACACTGGAGTCGGATGCAGAGCGGCTTATGTGGTACGTGATGCTGACAAGGAGTCCACAAAATATCGAGAACATGATGTGTTGAGTAGGATGACTTTCACTCATAGCACCATACGCAAAGCCGTACAGAAGTCCAACTGCAACCCAACTCCTCAGAAGTCCGATAACTGCTGCCGACAAACTTGATGCTGCATTACTTCCAAACATGTGCATGTCAATTTGTTCGAGTAGGTACATGGTGAAAGTATTGAATTGAGGAAATAATCCAATACTAAACAAAATCGGGAAGCATAAAATGACTACTAACAAAGTGTCTTTAAGTCCCATGATTATTTCCCGTTGGGTTATGTCCAAGGAATAAATTTTCAGCCCAAAATCGTGAGCGTTGTTGTCCAGACATTGCTGTAGAAGATAGACTAGGCCGCCGCACATACAGAAGTAAATTGGTCGACTAAATGCTACTATTCGATTAAACCCATGAGTTGGAGAGGCTGCATCCGGTTGTACACTTTTTAGCAGCGAGAACTGGCAGCTTGCCATCACGAAACATAAGATAACTACTTTCAAGTCTTGGTAGTACCCTTGATGCAACATAAAAGATCCCAGACACGCTACTCCAACTGCTAGCATGATCGCTAACAGATTTTCCCAAAACGTACGGTTTCTGTCAAACAAAGCCATCAGATTGAGTCGGTCGAACCAAACTTTTACTTGGAAACGAGGCAAACACCACGGAAGCACTCTTAAATTGTAGTAGTGCTTAGGACCGCTAGTCTTTTTCCACTTTGATGGCTTGTCCAAATAAGTCGGGTACATTGCCAAAGTTCTGTTATTCCGAACAGAAGCCCCTCTGTCCTCTAACTCGTTTCCAATATTGTACGTTCCAGGTACTCCCATGCCGGCACCTTGTCTTCTGCTTAACGAACTTGTCAAAACTTGAAGCACATCCCGTCGGTTTCTTTGCCACGATCTTTGCATAGACGAGTAGCTCATCGGTAAATTTAACCTTCCACTTAAAGCGTTATTGAGGGAAGTTGAAACTGATACACTTCCTGAATGATACTCCGGTGTAATCGTAACCAATGAAGGTACGGAAGGAATAGGACTAGGGCTTCCACTACCTGTTTGACTATGGTTGCTGCGATTATTGTGCCCACCCAAAATCAAAGAAGACGGGGGTCCTCGGTTGTGATGATGCGTTGTGTGATGATGATGATGCGGATTTCTTCTATGATATGAAGCAGCCCACAACTTGTTGGTCGTGGTGTCTACAGTAAGTTCCGAAGAACTCACGCTCGACCACGATTCCGAACTAGACGGAGTCTTGATGTCCAAGCCACCTTGATTTCCACCCGATGTCGAGTTGCTGACTCCTGCAATACTTGTACTTGTGCCTACTTTCTGCTCACTTAATCGCGGTCTGGAAGACTGATGGGGCAATTCTTCATTCGTCTCGGAGTACCTCTCCACAGGCACATACTCTTCCAGAATTGCAGATGAAGCTACCGTATACGGTCCATCCCGTTTAGAAGGGTCTGATGGCGTTATGGCCGTTACACCAGATGGATTAATAGTTCCAGTAGCTGATTTTTCGGTGAATGTGTAAGAGTGCCAATTTCCTCTCTCGTCTTGGAAATAGTGCACAGCTCCTTCAGTTGTGTCATCGTGTGAACTCGCCACATGAGTTCCAGGGCCATGCGGTACTCCACCACCATTAGAGTTACCGAACACCGGAGAACCGTATGGTGCTTCTCGCCGTCGTTCCAGCGATCGTCTACTGTGAGCGAGTCTTCTAAGTCGTCTGTGCCTTACACAAATGCGAAAATTATGATTAATATACACATTTAAAGAGGCACATTTAAATTGACTATTAACATTACCTGTTCACTGTACTAGTTGCATTGTCAATATCACAGCTAACATTTGGATCCTCTCTCGGTCGGAACGTGCCTTGCAGGTTGTTTCTTCCAGAAGGATTAGCATACCTTTCGTTGTACACAGAAGTTAACTGACCAGCGATGTCCAGGGACGTCTGAGCCCCTAGAGACTTTATGTGAAGTTTAAGCTCCCTAGCTGCGTTTTGTAGAAACGCTCCTGGGGGAATTACATTCGATGCACTATCATCCGAGCCATGTCTGTGTCGGTTTCCGAAGGGATGGCGATGAATAGATGTCCGGGACGAATACAAGGGATCATAAGGATCTGATATTCTCCCGTACGGATAAGTGTCGCCTAATGATGATGCCGGAGATGGCTCTTGACTCTCTTCTAACAATCTTTCTAATATTCTAGGGCTAGTTTCCCGATCATTTCGTCCTAAATTTTACAGACAATATCTCATTAATCACCCACAAATGACTTGCTTAATTTCTGATTGTGTATCATCGTCTGAAAAGATAAATAAACTTACGAGGTCCACTTCGCCTACCACTTGAACTACCGTGATGACTTGGTAAGCTGGAGTGTCTTTTAGGGATTGCTCCAAGTCTCAGTTCGTCAGTCAGAGGACTTCCATTATGGCACGGCTCAGTAGGAAGACTTTGTCGCTTCCGAAGATGAATCTTGTCGTCAACTGTGTCAGAGGTTTCACAGTCATTTTCTATAGGGTAGGATCAAGATTAATATATAATATAAATGTTTGTGAACTACTCAAAACTAGCTCAGTGAGCACAGTTGGCAGTATAAGAGTTCCATCCCGAACATACCCGATGGTGCGTCCCCCGAAACATCAGCATTCGATGAAAACAACCAATTCAGTCCAATCAAACTATGACTTTTTTGAGAATCGATCGACGTTACAGATTCTGTGTCAAAACTTTGACTTCGTGTATTCTCTCCAGGATTGTCTAAAGAAAAATTCATTAATTGGAGAAGCTAATCATGCGGTTATAATTGAAATGATAACTGAATGGGTACTCACCACTATTACCAGTCATGGTCGAAGCAATGGCTTTCACAGCTACGTTGACAGCTTGAAACAGCCACTGACTAGGAAATGGTCCTCCAGCGAGATTTCCGCCTATCATCGAGTCTCTCTGGGGAACGAGTGCAAATCGTTTCTCTATTGCAGACTCGTTATCTTCGTCAATGTTGGGAGCAGACACTGAAGTCGATGCAACATCGTTCCCACTTACTCCACAATAGCTCCCCATAGTATTGGCACATCTTTCACGACAGTGGTCTCCTCCAGATACTTCATCGGCACTATCAAACACTTTCATTTCGACAGAAGAGCCAAGTTTTGTGTCAGAACTTCTTCTATTCTTCCGTTTTCGGTCCCTGCCATGTCTGTTGTCTCGGTCTTTCGAAATGTCATATTGTTTCTGACGTCCTTTGTGGTGCTGGTGGTAATAATGTTGACTTCCATCCAAAGATCGGGTGCTGAAGGAAACTCGCTTGCAATGGCTTGGACCGCTAGCACCAGCACTTCTACTTCCCTCAGCATCCTTTTTCAGACCAGAATTTTGATGACTACTGAAGCTACCACTGCTTTTTGACTTCTGCTCTAAGCTACTATGCCTGGCGAGTAGAGGCGTTCTGCTTCTTACTTGCTCATCATCACTGTCTTCACTGTCTTCTGTTTTAATATTAGAGTCATCAACCACCTTCAACGGCCGAGGATCCTGAAACGAATCAATCGCAGCTTTGCGAGGTATTTCATCCACTGAACAGTCGTTTTCGTATTCGTTTTCCAAATCCTCATTCGAACCACCTCCACCTATATGAAATGAAGACTTCTTCGAACTGTTCTGAAGACTCTCGCTCCCATTACCAGCAGAATGTAAGTTCAGTTCGGATTTCCCAGAATGTTGGTCTGTAATGCAATCACAGGAAATAGCTGAATCAAGTTCATGGCACCCGCAAGCCGAGCAGCGCACAGAATGCTTTGATTCTCCATCGTTATCCATTCTTGACGAAGTTGCCAGAGCACTTTGCGTACGACGAAATTGCGTTTTCTTGCTCTCCGACAGAGGATCTACGCAAGATGAGTTTTAAGTATGGATAGAATAATACTATGTAAATTACTCAAGTTGCAGTTCAATATTATTAATACCTTGGTGCTGTAGAACTTGTCCTAATTCTAACGATGTGGTTCCTTTCAAGTTTTTGGCACAGTCATTACCAGAACACTCTGGAAGTCCTGACTCCAGGCTTAATACATGAAACCTACTAGGTTTAGTTGGTTTAGAGCCAGCATCGTCCTATTACACAAGGTCATAATTAAATGTGTTAATATTAACCAATCGATAAGTACTCAACAAGAACCTGGAACAAAATGTTGAAATGAAAGCTCTACTTTTATACATTTTGAAATACTTATTATATTATAATAATAAAACTAATCATACCACCGATACAATGGACGGGTCTAGCGATCCAGGAGATAGACTAGTGGACTCTTCTACGTCCGCAGATATGGAAAAAGCAGAAGTATTTGGTCTAACTTCATTTTCTTTTAAGGCGTGTATTTCGTGGATCACAACTGTTTCAAGTGCTCCATTCCCAGGTCCTGTAATGTCCAGGTCATTTAAGCATGAGTTAGCAACGATTAAAGCAACAATAAAAATTTCATGATCAAATCAATCGACATACTTGGATCTGTGACTTCTCGACAATCTTTCCTGCTGCTGTCTCCTGACTTTGCTTCTTGTGACGAGGCTATGCTACTACTGCTACTACTACTGCTGGAACTAGATGAGCTTTCGTTACGATGGACTTCCACCTTTAAATCCGTTCCTGTATCACAAATGTTAATTTGTTAAATGTATGTGTTAATGGTGTCAATCATGATTCGAAAGTTCAATCTCACCAGAAGCACCAGACTGACTAATTTCGATTGGTGTGTTGCGTACTCTTGTTGAGACTGAGGGACGTGTTACAGTCATGTCTTGAAGCTCGATTCCATCCCTATTATTATAAGATCAATCACAGAATATAATACATGCGGATTTTCAATTAGATACTGAACGTCATGCTCGTAAATAGGAATCAAATTGTAAAAATCTTCAGTAATACTTACGGCTCATTCAGTCCCACGTTTCGAGACTTCTTCGCATGAGATTTACTGTCCTCTCCATTATTCGAAGCAGTATCACTTTCATCGTCCTTGGACGGCTGAGGAATCGGATCACTTGTATCGAACAAATGGTGGAACCTTGCATTGAGAAATTTCACTAGAAGAAATATGACACCGATTGTGCCACAATAAGCTGACCATATAACAATTGTCGATGTGAAGTACTGCAAACAATAATAATATCGTCAAATGCATTATTGCACAGTTCCGAATTCATTTACACGCATATCATGGTGAAATATCAATATCAACTTGGATAACTCTAACTTACAATGCACAGTGTCAGTGGTAGCGCCAGAAAGAACAGCCACAAATACAGATGAATAGTATTTACGAAGATGTGTTGTCTTGGGTCATGGAACCACCCCCCAGTGAGGGACGCCCACACACCCTGCCGAAGTACTTCCAAAACGTGCGAACCCATCCCAAAAATTTCGAGGGAAAAATATTTCTAATTTACGGAACTTCTCACTCGTCTATTCATAATTTTAAACTCGCTAATTGTACTGATTCATCTTGTCCTTTCACATTCACTCTGGCGATTTCAGTAATCCTAGGAATGAGATCTTCTGACCCTCTACCACAATCCTTCCCACTAAAAAGCTGGAGTCGAAGCGAGAAATGACTCGCTTGACGATTTCCCCAAGTCAACTCACATTTTCTTAATTAAAACTTTTACGAGAACCACAACACATAATTCAATGCAAAGCCGGAAAACTTCGAGGGTTGCAGTGACAGCACATTTAAGCTGTTTTCTTAGCCGCACTTCCGCTCTCTTTATCTTATCAACTTCCACACCACAAATGAGGTACGCTTAAAGAGGCGACCATGAATGTTAGTCCGCATGGTTCCTATCCCTGCAAAATAGTGCAAATATCCCATTAACATTTCGTTCAAT
>JAQGAD010002704.1:0-12528 GCA_034696625.1 Isotomurus palustris
TTTATTAACACCACGTCAAATGATTTGACGTGACTTATGAGATGGCCTTGCGTGGAGTCATTGAGTGAGCGTGGTACTAAAGGGTAATTCCGGCGTAAAGTGAATTTCACAACAAACATGCTCAACTCCTGGCTGTTGCATCACTTGTGAACCCGGCACGTGTAATAAATAAATACTCTGACTTAATCAGCACCACCTAATTAATTGTTTTGTTTATCATCTTATTCGTATTGGCATATTTAGCAATTTGTTCTTGTGAGGATGAAGAATCGGTTCTTTATTGTGATACTCTAGTCCTGGTCCTGTACGTTCAAGTGTTCGAGTCCCCTTCTAATTTTATGAAAGCGTAAGGACTAAAATTTAATTTTTACATTTACAATTTAATGTTTGCAAATTGTTAGTGGTGCAATTTATATTTATAGTTTACCCACTGTAGTTTTTTTATCTTTGAAGGACTTTTGTTGGTGTGACCGTGACATCATCAATTTTTATGGGTTTTGATTGCTAACAACGCAGAATATAATAGCCAAAAATGCAGTTACGGATGAGCTAGTTAAGGTAGAATAGAATGCTATATTGTGAGTCTACAAATCAATTAGTAGATGAAATTATTTTGTGATTAGACAAGTCAAGGATGTTGGCGATATCGAGTGGGGGTGGTGTGGTGGTGAGACGTCAGGCAGTGGCAGTCAGGGTTTTGGCGACCATTGCTGCTGCAAAGTCCAAGAGTTCAAAGAAGACAGCTGCGACAGAAAATCCGTCAAGTGTTGTGGAACTGAATTCTTCGTCGAAGAAGACGACCATTTCTGCAGAAAGACGTAATAATCGAGTTCCTCGTGAAATTTCAGAGCACATCAGACGAGTGGGTGGATCGTACCTCCCCCCTATAGACATAATTCCTTCGAAATCGCTGCGAGTTGTAACAAAACTTGAACCTTCTGCTTACGTGATAGATTCTTCAGTTGCTGAAAGAATGGGTGAAATTTTGAAAGACCAGGTAGAAAAGAAGATATTAGACATCAGTGTACCGTCCCTAGAATTGTCTCCTGGTCCTGGGCTTCTCACATCGGCACTTCTGTCGTCTGTTGGTCTTCCAGCAATTTCTGTGTTAGAAGACGATCCGAAATTGGAATCATATTTGTACGAACGCTTTGGTCGTGATAGAGTTCAAGTGTTACGCAGAGATTTCAGTGATCTTCCTAGATTCCATCATATGGACAAATTAGATGGTGGAGCTAGAATTCAGACACTTTTTTCTTCAGTCAAGGGTCACAAGAAACTTCAAGTTTTCGGCACCATGCCCCTAGTCAGTGAAGTTAACTTTCTTATGAAGACTCTAGTGAGTGGACAAGTGTTTTGGGCTGAAGATGAAGTAGATCCTGAGAAGGATGATCCAGGGACAAGTAAAAAATCTGTTCCAGAAGTAACGCTTTGGTTAATTCTACCAGCGTCCACGTATTCTTCTTTGGTAGCTAGTCCACAAGACGGAAAAGCGAAGTACAGACCGAATGCTGTTCTTTTCCAATTGCTCTTTGACATGGAAGAACTTGGGACGTTCGATGCCAAAGGATGGATTCCGTGGTTGAAGACTAAGGGAAATGGTGAAGAGATGAGGCTTATGCATTTCGTCCAACTATCGTACGTACATATAGCGATAGGAATTCTACTGATTGTGGATCTATTCTAAAAGAATGTATTTGATTCACGTAGGATTAATAAGGATACAATCAAAGCAGTTGGCGGCCGAGATAATCTCTTTTGTCTCTGGTACTTCATACGGCAACATTTATTCTCTCGTTCTCGTCCTATAATTCCTCAACTAGAAGCGTGGATTCCGGGATGCGGTGCCAGACTCGTTCGACCACCTCACCAACTTTCTATCTTTGATACATTTGGAAATCGCAGTCCTCAGCAAATTCTAAGTATTTTTCAAACGTTTATTTCATGGCCAGAATTTCCTCATAGTTCCTTCCTGACGGCAGTAGAAAAATTTGCAAATCGTGCTGATGACGATGCTCACAGGGCGGAAAAGAGCAAATCAAGTGCACCTGGCAGAGATAAAAAAGTCTGATACTATTTGACAATTGATAGCTGATTATTTTCTAAATTATTGTGAATGAGGTAATTTTGTAGTAAATAAATTGTTGAGATTATACGGAAACAACTTACCTGTGTACGTGATTTTGGAATTAGGTGCATTCTAATAGGAATCGGTGAGCATGAAAAATGAGAAATCCAGCTGGTCCCAAGTCACTTCAGTCTTCTTAATGGGAATTATATGCCAGTCCTGCAGATATTATTCTTCAAGGAATGGTTAGTTGCGAATATTTCTAAGTTGGCAGCAGATGAGTCGACTGATTGACACGTGCGGCCCAGTAGCAATGGGCTCGTGCTGGTTATACTAGCCTGCTGCAACAGCAAATATGTGCCATGTGCGAATTGCTCGGTTAGCAGTAGCACTACGAGAAATGTATTAGTGGGACTTACAATTTGTACCCAGAATTTCTTAATGAAGCTGTTGATTTGAAGTTTACAAGACATTTTCAAAATATTATTTATAATTCGTTTCATTAGGATTGGGGTCTGGCCAAGGACAGAGTCCTGATGACGCAACTTACAACGGTGCGATTCTCAGTGCAGTGCAAATCATATAAGTTCGTTGCATCAGTACGTTTCGCATGCTTCAAAGAATGTAATTATTTCCGGTAATCAACATCATCGATCTTACGTACTCCAGTCACCTTCTAAAACTCAGCAAAATAGGAATAATTCCACCTTCCAAGCCGTCAGATTATAAGTTTTAATATTTATTTTTTAAACTCATTTGTCAGTATAATAAACCAACTGAACTGAAAAACTCACCACCATCTTAAGTAATTACAAATCACGTCTTATTACAATTAGCATTAGAAATTACAATCAGAAATATTTCAAGACACGTATCACAACAGCTCGAGTTTAATCCTTTGCTAATTGATAGTGACTTGATCCCCTTCACCTTTAGTCAACTCCACTATCTTCGTAATCATCATGGTCATTTCTGTACTTTCTGGAATTGTTAGCTCCACCTCCGACATGTGATGATTCATTTTTAGTAGACTCTTCGATCCATTCCAGTTCCTTTGAGTCAGGAAGGCGTCCGTAGATGAGGATTTTGATCTTCAATTTGTACACAGTGCTTTCAATCTTCAAGACGTTGGATCGCATTTGCCTCAGTTTGGATTTGAAGTCCTTCGTGTAACACAAAACGCCTTGGAGTTCTACATGATAAGGAGAGGTTATTTAGTAAATGTAACAAAAACAATGAGTCGTAAAGTTAACGTCTAAACTCACGTCGGTAAATCTCCCTGACCATAGCGAATGACTGGAAGAGGAAAGTGTGCCATTGAGGCTTCGTGAGAGTTGGGACAGTGGCCTTCATTAATTCCCCTGTGAAGTCAGCAGCCCCCAAAATGTAGTCGTTGAGGGTACAAGGGACACTTATGGTCCTTTCTGAAGTGACTTCCACAGGGCTCTCTGATTCATCAGCCTTTTCAGCGCTTGGAGTAGAAGGCACTTTGTAGATGAATTGATCCCGTACTTCTTCGTAAGTGGGAAGACGCTTCTTCTCCAGGTAAGTGAGGAACACAAACGCTTCGATGAATTCTTGAAGACCTGCGTATTTTAAAATTATATAGTGCTCTTAATAAACTAAGGTGGACGAATCACTGTACTTCTAACTTACAGTGAGTATATCTTCGGTAATGCATCGACTTATCTTGACCATCCAATGCTCTGGCCATACCGAGAAAGTGGCGTTCACTCTTAACGATGAAGCTTAGACGCTGTCGTGCTTCTTGGATAACACGGTCACTCCTGAGGACAAACAATACATGACAAAAAGTTACTAATGGCACTTTACTGACTAGTCGAAGATTTAACTAAACTTGACTTATAGTATAACTTATAACAAAACTAAGCTGACCTCAAAAACCGGTGAAGGTTGAATATGACCCTTTTGGCCTCCCAAGTGATGTCCTTACTGAGTCGGACGACCTCTTCCTCCTTCTCCCTCTTCATATTTATGTAGTCCTTCGCCTTGTCGAACATTTCGGCGATTTCCGTGGTATAAAATGATGGAACCTCCTCTCCTTTCTCACCACTAGCGATCCCATCATTGTCACTGTACACAGAATAACAGCAATAATTGGAATTAATCACAGGTAGCAGTTTATAATAATTACGAATTTGAAGCAGAAAACAATTACCTCATGATGTACCTGATGGTCCTGATGGATTCAACCTTTCTGACTGAACTGCTGTGATGATGTTTGTTTCTCGGCGAACCTATTCCACTCCACACAGAGTATTTTTGTTGTCGATCGGGCGAAGAACTGAGAACTATGTGTCTATTTCATCTCACGTTGCCTCAGTCGGCTTTAATGATTTCATCAACTTATTTTATAAATCATCCAGTTGCAATAGTAAGATTACATTTCATAATTTATCACTGAACACGTTTACGATTATGTTTACGTTAAGTGTAAGTAAATATGTATATATATATATATAGTAAGTTACAATTCGTCACAGACAAAGAAAGGCCTGCTGTATCTGTCTACTAAATTTATACAATTCGATAAGTGCGCTAACAATCAGTCAATAGAAGAACGAAGTTGTCTGGTTAGATTAGTGAAAAGAGACTATTGCTTCTTGGGTAGGTTGAGAGTTTTAAGCTTATCTTGTGCTTCAGTATTCGTCCTGGTCGTTTGAAAAACAGTCTGCACGCGATTGTCCCAGTCAGTTTCGAATGATTCGACGGCTGCATGCCACCACTCTACCATGTCAGACTTCAGCGTGAGGACCTGATGCTTAAACTCAATCTCCATGTCGCTCATCTTCTCTTCCAATTTCTTGGTTGCTGCAAACCACAAGCAAGTATACGTTGATTGTTATCAATAATGAAATTCGACTGGAAAACCACATACTTTCAAAATTATTTCACGCATATGATTAATACCTTTTTCATACTCCTCTTTAGCGTGGTTGTACTGCCGTATCTCCGCAGGCAGCAGCTCTATCGAACTTCGTGTCTCATCTTCGAAGGTTCCGGTCTTAGCTTCTAAGAAAAATGTCTAATCTTAGAGACTGTTCACTCAGGTCACAGAAGTAAATTCAAAGGTAGTGAAGCTTACTTGGCTTTTTGAACGTCTGCAAGACGTTCTGCTTCCGTCGTTCCAGGAATCCATTAGGTGACACTCCGTACATATTCGCCAAATTTTGTTTTACTTCGTCCCGAGTTATAACTATTTCCAAAACAGGTGACACTATTAGACTAGTAATTATATAATTACAATAAGTGCTCTAAGAAAGGTAGGCTTACTTTCGACAGGGGGCTTAGACTTAGGAACAAAATCTCCATGAAATCGAGGTGAGCTACTTTCTCCCGAATCCTCATCGCAAGTTAACGGTGGAGTCGAGCCAGGAGCATTACCTTCTGTGCTACTGCAAACAGCAAGAGAGGCTTTGTTCATGCCCTTGTAGAAAATTTCACTCAGAGGAAGGATTACTGAAATTAATACGAGACGATAAGATCATTAGCAATTGAATTAACCTTAATAATACAATAAATATTATCATAGCTGCGTCATGAAAGAAATATAACTTAATTACAGGCTTTTCTCTCCTGGATTTCGCGATCAAACAACTTCTCTACGCGTTCCTGAGCAGTCATGAAATTCTGCTCCGTGGCTTCCTCCTCAACCTTCGGTTTGCTACCCCGGGCCCTCGTCTTATCTCGAATGGGTGAAGGTTTACAGTTTGTGAAGTCGGGCGGGGGCTTGGTGACCCTTTGACCTCGACCTCGACCTCGACCTGACATAGCCGCGGAGTAGTTCGAAACAAGGGATATCTCTGCGGTCTAACGACGAAGGATTGATAATTTGGTGGAGAGAAAACTTCTCGTACGGCCTACTGCTGTTGAGTGAGAATGCCACAAAGGCAAGTTAAGCAGGAGAGGAGGACGGAGGACGCCAACTGACGTTGAGGAGAGAAGAGTCTCCTGCTTTGTCAGACATGACAACAAAGAAGCGGAGGCCATTCGGTTTTTCTGTGGCAAACGAACGTTGTTGGTCAGATGAAATTTGACACAGACTAAGAAATTGTATGATGTTCGACGTTTTCTCCTTGTTTGGGGAACAATATTTATTTACTAAAGAAGCCGCTTGCTAAGTGATGGTGAAGTACAACATCACTTTTTTAGTTGAGAGTGAGAGCAACAAAGTGGAAATAAATGTGGATTTTGGAAATGGTTCCAGTGGGAGTGGTTGAGTCTACCCGATGGAGTTATCAATTTCCCAATCGAAAGTTACAGAACGGGGGAAATTGGCGGCGAAGATGTCGACGATGACGATGTAGAGTCCGTTAGTGATAAAATTGTTTTGGTGGTACTGCGGATGACAAACTCTGGAGGAGATAAGTAAGTGTCAATTATTCGAATTAGAGAAGGACAAGATAGGAATCGGAAGCTTAATTAATTGATAATTTGATTGTTACCTGACAGGAGCTGCGATGGTGTTTCGGAAGTCAAATATTTGGATTGAGTCGCATGTACACAGCATCGGATCGCCACAAATGTAGAAATCAATGTCGTTGATGAACAGCTTGAGGGTGGCGTAGGAAGGAACGACTTTGTGGTGGTCTTGTGAGATGACAAAAGCAGAGAGCATTCCGGTGTCGGCTAGGGAGTAAGGGAAGGTGAGTGTTCCGTTTTCTGAGGAGAAGACCGTTTGGTTTCCGTTGGTAGAGTAGGGACGATCTTGGGCGGATTCGAATGCTAATCGGAAACCTGTGCCTATTGATCTTTCAGTTCGGAAGATGACAACTGCGAGCTCCCCAGCAGCAAAGGCTTGAGGAAGAGGATTGGGAGGTCCCATATGAACGGAATCGAGGAGACCGGTATTGGAGAAGGTGAAGATGTTGAGGGCTCCGTTGAAGATATCGGAATCTCCTGCGATACCGTCGGACTCCAGTGTAAAGATGAATCCTGTGGATTCTTCGAGACGGATAATGAAGGCGCAACGCTCGTATTGGGTGTAGTTTTCACCGAGGCGGTATTCGATGGCTCCGGATTTGCCGTAGAAAGTGTCACCACATTCACGTACTGTAAGTGTAGAGAGTTTTGAATTAAATGAAATTGTGGGATTCGTGGACGAGTAGAGGTTTATGGGTGTTTCTTACGTATTGTAGGGTCCGAGGGACTTTCTGTGGTGATGTCTGGTGATCCAGTTGTCGTGGTGGAATTGGAGTCGATTGGAGGCCGAGTTCCTTCAGAGCACTCGGGGACATTGGTTTGGTAATCGCACTCCTTGTTGCGGGGATTGAAGAAGAGACCTTCAGGACAAGTCATCTCAATTCCATCTCCGTTGGCGCAGATGATGTATTTGTCACAATCAGGGAGAGGAATGAACACTACGCCTTCTTCGGGACATTCTGGCTCGATTATTTGTGACTGGAATTAAGAGACTTGGAAATGTGAAGCCTGTATAGGTTGTAGGCACAGACTAGTCTGTGGGTTGAAGGAATGAAATACAGAAACTTACTAGAGCCGGTCCTGCTAAGAAGCACACCGTCAAGATTAAGTGAAGATTGCGATTCATCACTCGAGTTTTTGTTAAAGCACAATTTTTCCTCCAATGCTCAGGATCTATGTTTCAGTCACACTTTCAAGGCTTTTCTGTTTCTGATCTGATGAAATACGTGTTTGTAGACTTATCATGGAAGTTACGTTACCTGCTGCAGACAGAACACAATAAATTGTCAGAGCTACATTTTTGCATCACTCGAGATAACCCATCTTTTTGACAAGATAAGACTTAATCGTCCAATTTTTTGAAGGTTAATGTGAACTTGTGAATAATTAATTAATCATCCGACTTGATTTTGGTTCATAGTAAGTAAATGAACGTGCTTCTAATTTATTATCTACAGGAGCTTTGTACAGAAACACATTCGTTATTGTCTTGTGTCTGTAGTCGAGTGACTTGAGTTAGAGATCGTTTCTGGAGAATTAGCTGATTAAGAGCGTCTGTCCACAAGATTTTGGCACTTCCAATGCACTCGTCCCCTTTATAAAATACTCCTTGTTGTCCAGGAGTGATTGCTCGCGTGGGAATCGCCAGCCATACTTTCGCTAATCCATCTGAGGTTGTCATGATTTGTGCTGGAATCGTCCACTCTTTATGTTGGAACTTGAACATGCAGGTGAAGGGGAGGGAGTGGGAGATTTCTTCGGGAGTTTCGTGAATCCAGTGGGGAGAATCTGTCCAGAAGACGCTGCTGAAGAGAGACTGGTGGAAGTGTCCGCGTGCGGCGTAGATCACTTGGGTTTTTGGATCTCTCGCAGCGACGTAAAATGCCTCAGGTGATCCTCCAAGACGACATCGTTGTCCTATCGTCCATCTATGAACTCCTTTGTGTTCTCCGATGACTTTCCCTGTGTCGATGTCGACGAAATGTCCATACTTATCCTCTAAGTATCTTGAGATGAAGTCAGGGAACTCTCGATTCCCTACAGAATACAGGATAACTTAATGCAGAACTGTCGAGATTAATGTGTGTAGATTTTTCTTTACCTATAAAACAAATTCCAGTTGAATCTTTCTTGTCTGCAATGAAGTTCATGCCAAACTGACTAGCCAACTTCCGAACTTGAGTTTTGTAGAGTTCCCCAAGAGGAAACATTGTCCTTTGAAGAGGTTCTTGATGGACGCTGCTGAGAAACAGCGTTTGATCTTTAGTTACATCCACGGCGCGCTTTAGTCTTACTCTCTGTCCGGTCTAGAATTGAAGTAAATAAATAAAAATATCAATTTGTAGGAGCTGCGTAATTAATTAATGACAGCTGATGTGTGGAAATCAACCTGCCAACTCTGAAGATAAGGACCGAATGAAGTACGAGCGTAGTGACCTGTGGCGACAGCGTCGACATTCAGAATGTTCCTTGCGTGTCTGAAGAAGGAACCAAACTTCAAATAACGATTGCACAAGACGTCAGGATTTGGAGTAAGTCCAGCTTCGTAGTCGTTGAGGAGAGTGGCGAAGACGTCGTTCCAGTAGTCCTTCACGAAGGAAACGGTGCTGAAAGGAATCTTCAAGTGACGACAAACCCTTTGAGCATCTATCAAGTCCTCCTCTTTGGCTTTACACAGAGTGTCGTCATCATGAGGGTCCCAGTTTTCCATGAAGACTCCAACAACGTCAAAGCCTTTGGATTTGAGGAGCGCTGCAGCGACAGCGCTGTCAACGCCTCCAGACACCCCACAAGCTACTGATCGAATCATCTTCCTGTAATATAAAAATTAAATATTCGCTTTTATTGAGATTGAGATAATTTGTTAATAGTCGATTTACAAACCGCAGTATTTGGACTTCTTGGCAGGGTCGTTATATAAGCATTGTCAAATCGAAACAATGGAAGTCCTGGAACAGGACTAGTTTGGAACTTCCACACGTGTTTTAAAAAAATCCCAATCCAAGGAATGTGAGCGACAGAGAGATGATCAGCTGGCACTTGGCCTGCCATGCTGGATTAGTTAGGTGCTTTTTACCCTGGACTGCTAGCTGCTACACGGAACGAGGCATGTTGAGACATATGGAACTTCTTTGATTTGATCATCCAGCTTTCCAACCTGCTGTCGGTCACATAGATCTATATTGTTTAATATAGATCTATGGTCGGTCATGTATTTCATAATTTTTCAACTCATTATAGCAGCTAACTTTAGTGTGAACGAGCTATAGATGATGACATTAACATTTTCAATCTAAATTGTTTAGAATGACGGATTGGCATATTTAAGTGTGCACACAGTTGATGATGATGTAAGGTGCACGTGTGCCGAGTCAAGTGCAAATCTCACACGTGAAATGAAGCTGTTATGCTGATGATTTAATCAGCTTCTAGATTGGAGGTTTAAATACGACGTAATGCTTTATTACCTAAGTGCAATTAAACTGATGACACGTACTTCAGGAATCGGAAGACCCGTAATCTATTGTGTGCTCTTATCGAGAGTGTAGGAAAAGTCCTCCTCGATACCTCGATTGATCATGGAACTTTTCCACTTTTTTAAGGTGTTGTGAAATAATATCGTAAATCAATAAATTCACAAGAACTGATCACTTTACTGCTTACTTAAATAATGACAATACGTTAGAAAATAATTAGAAGATACAAGAAACACGTCTGTTCGGTCAACCCGCAGGATTTGGTCTTGGCTTGTAGATCTCCGCAATCTTGTAGTCTTCTTGGGTCATGTCTTCGTCTCCCCATCCCCAGACTTGCTTCACAGGTCCAACGTCAGTGGCATCACTTCCTCCATAATGTGAATGGGATCCATCACCAGTCCGCCTCACTCTGTCTCTCACCATCTTCTCAGGAACGGTTTTAAGGTCATATGCCCATCCAATCCAGGCAAAGAAGTCGAGGAACATCGCAGACAAGTTGTACTGATATGCGCCTACCTCCGCTGTCCGGAAATCCCACGGGAATGTATGGTGGTAATTGTGCCATCTGTTTGATAGAACATTAATCGATTATTTCGAAATCAATAATAATTGTGACTTTGAATTCATATAGTGTTGAAATTAACTTACCCTTGATTTGCGTATTTGAAAAATTGTAGATGAAGATGAAACATACAACAAGAAAATTAGTTAGATTTCAACAATTACAGATATCGAATCAATACGCAAAAAAGGGTTTGTGCTTACCTTCGCCTAAAGCTAAAACAGCTACTATTTTGTTCTCTCGTGGATCGATTGTCCTAAAAGATATAAGATTTGTTGATTACTCATTTAGATTAGATTCATAATTGGTTGTACGTTAAACTCATTTTTGCTTATACTTATCATATGGACGATATCCTGTAAATCAACAGAACATAATAAATTAATCGATGCAATTAGGCAAGATCTTGAGTTATATTAATTAATGATCTTTTGCATTAGTACCCCATAAATGAGCTGCAGAGTTGACAAGCCATGTGAAGTGATGACTGAGAAGGTACCAACAGTAATTGGCACAGATTGCTTCGAACAAGCTCAACTCGGGAGCAAGCGTCCGGATGATGGAGATTGGAATTATGTGCGTTGTTATTGGCACGAGAACTTGCCAGTAGTACCTGTGGAAATTAGAAATGCAAATGGTATGAAATACAGGTGGGTAGGTCAAGAAGTGAGGTCATAATAAATAATATTAAGGTGGTTACTTTGCTTGGAAGCGAATGATAGGATCGTTGTCCAAATCTGACATATCGATGGTACGAGCTTTCTCCTTGAAGGACTCTGGCTCAGGCTTGAACAACCACCCGATGTGGGCGTGCCAGAAGCCGAGACGTGAGTTGTACGGGTCGGCATCGGTGTCAACGTATTTGTGGTGAACTCTGTGCTCTTTACACCACCGGAACAGTGGAAACTAATCAGAAGGAGAGATTTATTGAGCTGATTCTCGAAAAATTATGTGAATTTGTGAATATGTTTAGCCTCACTTGAGCTGATGTGGTTTGCATCCAAGCTAAAAGTATTCTCAATGGAAGGTTGGCCTTAAAAGACTTGTGGGTCCAGTAGCGATGTGCACCCATCGTGATTCCCAATCCACCAAAGACTCCATAGGCAATAGCTGCAAGTAGTAAAAAACAGTTAATTATTTAGTGAACACAAGCAAGGATAAGCTCCAAGGATAAGTCTCACAGAAAGGAATCAACGTCAAAGGGAACTGGAAGGTGAAGAGTTTGAAGAGACCATAACTGCCGAGAATATGAGCGATTCCATAGCGGACTGCGTTCCAATGATGTTTCTGGAATCCCAAGGGATAATCTGTGAAGGAACAGTAGTACTGAGGTTCCTCGGAAGAAGACTTATTGGACGTTTCTCTACGTGCCCCCATGATCACAGATTTAGTCTGACTGGAACTTAAGTGCAAAGTGCAACTTGACCATGTGAAACGCGACTGAAGATGCAGATTCGATGTGGCGCAAGTAGAAAACTCCAAAGCTCCTTCGATGGGTGGATGGGTCCACTCGAAGGTCAAGTTGAGTGGATAAAAACAAATCTCTGGAAGATAAAAGACCCGATCAACTGAAAAATTGATTGTTCGATGGGTTTTGTGTCAGGTTAGTTGTTTGCGTATTGGTCGTTATATAAAGTATTTGTGAGGACTGCAAGGACTACCGAGGATTGCAGTTGTGTAAATGAGCCAGCCAAGCATGGAATAATTGTTCTGTTCATAACACATGTAACATGTAACATGTAATCTTTCCTTACAATGCGAATTGACAATTTGCACTTAAAATCCCATAATATGCTTGTGACTGTCATAATCAAAATATAATATCGGGATTCTCCCACGAGACATTCGTAGAAGGAGCTGTGCAGCTGTATAACAGCGGAAGTTCTCACGCTGGCCTACTTCATCGTTTTAAATATTATTTATTCTAGTTGTTAGTAATTAGTCATGCTGCTGTTGGCTGTGTGGAATATGGATGATGA